>JBBYHH010611453.1:0-10551 GCA_038382905.1 Daphne laureola
GTCATCCAGGCCATGCCTACTCATGTGATGAGCTGTGTTTTACTGCCGGATACTGTTATGGATGAAATTCGTTCACTCTCAACACACTTTTTCTGGTCGCCTAATGTGAATGAGCGTAAGATGTACTGGTGTCCTTGGGACAGACTATGCAAATGTAAAGAGGCAGGGGGTTATGGATTTTGAGATATTGAAGGCTTCAATAAGGCAATGCTAGCCAAGCAAGGATGGCGATTCATGTGTTCCCCTAATTCTCTAGTTGCCCGTGTGTTTTCGGGTAACTATTTTCGTAATGATACTTTTATTCATGCTATGTCACCCCTGGATCTGGTTCGATTATCTGGAAGACCCTATTGGCTGGTCGACTTATACTAAAAAAGGGTGGTCATTGGCGTATTGGCTGTGGAAATGAGGTCTCGGTCTGGAAGGATCGTTGGCTACCGAACGATATGTTTACTGCACCATCTATGACATACCCGGATTTACGGGTTTCGAACCTTATTGATCCATGGTCTTTTCCTTGGAAGGTTGGTGCGATTGATGCTCTTTTCCACCCGCTTGATGCTTCAATAATAAAGCAGCTTCCGTTAAGTCCAGTAACCAGGACGGATGTTTTTACTTGCGGCATGGAAGAGTCTGGACAGTTTACGGTACGTTCTGCTTATCATGTTGCATATGCTGATAAATTCAAAGTAAACTCCTTGGTTCATGACAAGTTTTGGAAATGGTTCTGGAGGTTAAAACTATCACCTCGGGTACATACATTCCTTTGGAGGGCCTGTGCCAACATTCTGGCAACTAAGGATGGCTTGGTATTCCAGGGTTTGAATGTGGATTAGACCTGTGAAACCTGCTGGGAGGGACAGGAATCCGTAGCGCATTTGTTATGAGAATGCCCTTTTGCTATTAAGGTTTGGGAAGCGTCTGATGTGGATATAACAACAACAAGGCTAGATTGGACTCAATGGTTCTATGATAAGGTACATGACGGATCCTCTTCCTGCCTTCTTATTGCTGTAACTGCATTGTTCCTTTGGCAAAACAGGAATGTCGTTCGCCATGAGTTTAAATGCTCCAAACCAGGGGCCCTAGTCGCAAAGGCAAAGGCTTGGACTGGGACTTGGCAGTTTGCTCAAATCCGGATCATCCGACCTTCCGTCCCACGGCCTGCTCGTCCATCCAGATGGTTACGGTCTCCCTCTGGTCATTTAAAGGTAAATATTGATGCAGCCCTTGATCAACGTCAAGGACGGGCGGCGGTAGGAGTGATTATTCGTAATACAAATGGGGAAGTGATTAAAGCTTTCTCATATGGATTCTCGTTCTTGGGAAAAGATGTCATTTACCTGGAATCTCTGGCGCTACTTTGGGGAGTACGGGAGATCCAACGTATGGGCCTTTAGGAGATATATTTTGAGTCTGATTCACAGCTTCTGGTTACTAAACTCGCTAGCATGAGATTCCCATCCCGATACTATTTCGGTGTTACTATTGATGACATCCGGTCTTCACTACTTTTGTTTGCATTTCATGCTCTTTCTTTTATCTCGCGTACCATAAATGGTGTTGCACATTGTATTGCTCGTCATGACTTAGAGCGCTTTGAGAGATAAGACTGGATCTATCATTTCCCTTCTTGGTTGTTATTGACAATAGTCACTTGAAATAAATAAAATCATTCCCTTTCAAAAAAAAAGAAAGTACATAACAAACATATTAAGCGGGTATATTGGTTTTAAATACTATCGAAATACATTTGATTTCCATGTTTTAAATTGAGTGTTCAACTCATATATTTACAAGGACAAATAGTAAAAAGAAAGTTTAAATGCTCAATTGATCCCTCTACTTTAACAACTCAAATGAGTTAATCCTTTAACTGTAACTCAGTATAGTTTAGTCCTTTAATTTGATAAAATAACACTACAAGTTAGTTCCTTAACTTTAACTTTGTGTCATTTAGTCCTCTAACTTTGCATAATTTATGTAAGTTGGTCCATTCTTCAACTTTTACTATTTCTACAAAATTACTATAGTATTTATCAACTTTCATTTACATCCAACCAATGGATCACTTAAGTAGGTACTCATATAATGAAGAGATAGAATTATTTTACATAACTTATAATTGTATTTAAACAATACATACAATTGATTAAAATAATTATTTACTATAGAGTAATTTATATTTTTACCTATTAATTGAATATAAATAACACATAATTTCATTTTTACAAAACAAATACTTGGATCATTATATTCTCGGTACATTTTATCTTTTTTAAAATTTAAAGATTATGAAATTTTGCCTTGTTAGGCCTTTATAACTTCAATTTTTTTCTTAAAGAGGTCATGTAAGAAGAAATTGGATAAGTTCGAAAATAATTTGATAAATCAATCAATAAATTTTTAGAAGTCTAAGAATACTATATTTTTATGAAATATCACAATTTGGTTGCTAAATTTTCTAAGGGGAGTGATAACAAAATTATAACTAATCAGAAATAGAAAATTTTATTGACTTTACAAATTATTACTCTATTAAATCTTGTTGTAGATTATGAAAAAGATAATGGATTCTAATACAAAATAAAAGTTAAAGATAACTAATTTAAGACATTCTTCAAAGTTAAAGTTCTTGACATATTTTACCGTATTATCTACTCCCTCTATCCCACAAAGGTTATAGGATTTGTTTTGGCACAAATATTAAGAAAAATGGAAGAGTAGTAGGTTGACTTTTTTACCCTTGCTAAAAAAAGGTGTATAGAAAAAATGTTTAAAATGATAAGGATAAGTAAGGGTAATTTGATAAAGATGATGAAGAAATTTTTTTATTTTAGGAAAGCTGACAACCTTTGTGGGATAACTTAATATAGTAATATTGACAACCTTTAAAGACGGAGGGAGTATTAATGAAGATTTTGGAGATGAAAGTAATCATATGCATAACACTAACTATTTTATGGAATTGATATCTTAAAGTAGCTATTTTATTATGTTATTAATGGAATACATTCATGAAATAAGTATAATATAATTCTCATAATTGTGTACTTTAGTAGAATAATAATTGAGTTGACTGTCTATGAAGACCATGTATTTACCCCTATCGCACAAAAATTGAAAAGTAAAACCAAGGGCAAAATATTAATGAAGTGTAAAATGTATTATAAACGGAAAGAGTAAGCTCTAACTTTAGTCTCAAAGTTGGGATTGTTTAGTATGTGACTAAAATTATTTGATTAGATGAGGAACTAGAACGTTATTATTACAAGTAAAGGATGAGACCAATTAGAATTCCTATTTCTGATTGTAGTTGGCTAGGTTAGAAGTTTAGGCGGTGATGCGTTAGTCTAGGATTGTGATTTGTTTGTTAGTATATATAGTTATATACACAGGTACAATTTGTGAGAAAGGACAGGAAGGCAAGGATTGGTGCCTTCTGCAAGGATAGAAGGCGGCACAGTAGCCTGTGAGTTTTGCTTGTTTAAGAAAATTGTGAGATTTGCTAGAGTGATGAGTCACACATAATTATGTGTGCAAAGTTTTGTTTTTGGGTGACTAGAGTTAAGAGAATTGGTGCATGTAATTTTGGTTGGATATTGATAGTGGAGAAAATCCGTGGAATCGTCACGGTGAAAAATATTGTGTTATTGTTTGCTCGCGTTCCAAAATCCCAACAAAATTTCAACCTTTTTTGAACATGAAATGCATAGTGTAGATGAATTTGAGCATAACACTTATCCCATGTCATTCACTTCTAGACATGAGCATACTTTGATGAATGAATCCAATGACTTGAGTCAAAAGGAAGAAGATGAATTACCTTGGTTTATATTTGACCCCGGGATTAGTGATTGTGTCTATCTTGAATACTTTAGTAGAATAATTATTGAGTTGACTGTCTATGAAGACCATATATTTACCCCTATCGCATAAAAATTGAAAAGTAAAACCAAGGGCAAAATAGTAATTAAGTGTAAAATGTATTATAAATGGAAAGAGTAAACTCAAACTTTAATCTCAAAGTTGGGACTTCATAAGTCTCAAAGTTGGGACTTCATAAGTTTCATAGTTGGGACTTCAATAGGACTTATGTTTAGAAGTTAGGACTTCAATGGGACAGAAGTATGAGAGGTTTTGTAAGAGATTTCACAATACCAAAGTTGCACTAAAACACAAACAAATGGGTTCCAGGATAATCAATTCTTCTAGTTGATGTCTTTTACATGAAACAAATCAAAACAAATCAACTACAGTTCAGATAGAACCACTTAAACAGATGAACCCTAACACACTAGAACATATCATCTTGATTCTTGCTGGTCCCAAAAGCAACTGCTCCTTCAACAATTCAACTTCAGACTCGGCCATTGCTAGTTTTCTTTGGACTACATTGTTGGATCATTTTGTACTATAATTCCTTGATGATCATTTGATTCATGTTTTACTTTCATGTCATTGCTTTGTAGCCTTATAGGAGTAATAGTTTGCAGTGAGACAAAAACTTTGATTAAGTTCTAAGTCTGAAGTTTTTTAAGTTCATCAAATTGAACATTGTCATAGTTTCTGTTTAAAGTGACTCATTAACTTTGCTATCAGTTTCAAAGCTTCTTATCATACAACCAAGCACCCACAACCTATTCCTTTTCAGTACTAATCATATGCCAGGCTGGTGTTATAAAACTCAGGTCCTTATTTGCACTCTTTATAAATCTTGGGGTACTTGAGCTATAATAGCTCTGCAGGCGTGCTTATCATATTGCTTCTGGATCAAGGTATGCATACCTGTAGAAACTCTAAACTAATTGAAACTCTAACCCAAGTTAGACTCCTAGCTAAGTTAGAACTAGGATTCTTTGCTTTATAAGAGCTTAATGTAATCAAACCTAATAATTAAGCAATCAATACAAATCGACAGTCTAAGCAAACTTGCTAGTTGCCCCAAAATCTTCTTCCTCCTCAAATTCGTTCATGGTATCAGAGCGAGTTCTGATCTAAACTAGATGGTTGATACGGAAAAGGACAAAGAAACTAGTAGTGGCAGTGTAAGTGGCGCTATGAAATCAGTGTCACCCTACCACCTCAATGCATCAGACAATCCAGGAACAACTCTTGTGACTTGCCTGCTCAAGGGTGAAAACTACCCAACCTGGAGGCGTTCTATACTCAATGCCTTGAGTGCAAAGAACAAGATAGGCTTTATAGATAGCTCAATCAACAAACCGCAAGAAAATTCACAAGAATTCTCTGCCTGGGATACATGCAACTCAATGGTAATATCTTGGATATTTAACTCTCTTGTTCCAGAATTACATACTAGTGTAGCCTATGCAAATACTGCTAGAGATATGTGGATAGACCTGCAGGAAATGTTCTCTCAAGGGAACACACCAAGGATACATGAACTCAAAAGAGAAATCTTCTCTCTCACTCAAGACAACATATCAGTATCTGAGTATCATACAAAACTCAAAGGATTGTGGGATGAGTTGGACACTTACTCAAATACTCCTAATTGCACATGTGGAGCATATAAGCAGATATTGGCCGAAAAGGAAGAGGAGAAACTGCACCAGTTTCTGATGGGCCTCAATGAAAATTTGAGTGGAATAAGATCCCTCATTCTGAATATGGATCCACTTCCCAATGTAAACAAGGCATATGCACATATCACAAAGGAAGAGAAGCATCAAAGCTTGTTGGTTAACAAAGCTGCACCAGACTCAACAACTTTTATTGTGAAGCCAACAAGGAAAATCAAAGATCCAAACATGACAAATAGTAGATGTGATCACTGTGGAAAACTTGGTCATTACACTGATGACTGCTTTGAAGTTAAGGGGTATCCTGACTGGTGGTAAAGGGACAGAACACAACCACCGCAGAACAGAATTGCAAGGCCAAGTCGTTTAGGTCAAAAGCAATTTAAGACATCAGCAAAGGCCACAATTTCTCAGGATCCTCAGACTACAAAGCCAGTAAATCTCACTTCTACATAATGTGAGCAACTCTTGTCCATGCTAGCTGCACACAAAGGCAATGACTCATTCAACTTCTCTAGTAAGGTTTCTATTGACTCAAATAAATGGATTATAGATAGTGGTGCTTCAAACCACATGAGACCAAACAATACAAAGATGTCAGAAGTACACACACCAATTTCAACCTCACAAGTAATGTTGCCAAATGGGGCAAATCTGAAAGTGATCTCAGTAGGAAATCTTGAACTATCTTCTGCTCTTAAATTACAAAATGTCCATCACATTCCTAACTTTGAGTGCAATCTCGTATCAGTGATTCAAATAGCCAAGGGCCTAAACTGTTGTGTGACTTTCTACCCATCTTTTTATGTATTGCAGGACTTAGCAATGAGGATAATGATTGGGATGGGTAAACAACAAGAGGGATTCTACTACTTAAAGGAGCTCAAGACTCATAACACTGCAACAATGGCTCACAACCAATCTTCCATTATGTGGCACATGCGTGTAGGTCATCATTCACACAAAAAAATATCTTATTTTCAGCAGTTATCTAGGTTCAATTTCAAAACTCAAGTCACACCTTGTGACTCTTGTCAAAGGGCTAAGCAAACTAGAAAGCATTTTCCTTCTAGCTTTCATTTTACTGAAGAACCTTTTCAGTTAATTCATTTAGATATTTTGGGGCCTTATAAAATCTCTTCCTTATCTGGTTGTCATTACTTCCTTACAATTGTGGATGATTACACTAGAAGTACTTGGATCTATTTGCTCAAACACAAGTCTGATGTTGCTATCCATTTCCCAATTTTCTCTGAAATGATTAAAAATCAATTTGGAAAAGCAATTCTTCAATTTAGAAGTGACAATGCAAAAGAATTTGTCTCTGGTCATTTGTTTCTCTATCTTCAGAAAAGTGGCATCATTTTACAGACTTCTTGTGTTGAGACACCCAATAGAATGGGGTGGCTGAAAGAAAGCACCGCCACCTGCTAGAAGTAGCAATAGCCTTAAGATTCCAAGCTAATCTACCTATAAAATTCTGGGAAGAATGTGTGCTGGCAACAACATATTTGATTAATCACATTCCCACTCCAAAATTGAAAGGCTTGAGTCCTTATAAAAAATTGTTTCAAAAAATTGTTTCAAAAAATCCCAGCATGGATCACTTGACGGTTCTAGGTTGCCTTTGTTACACAACAAATCAAGGATGAGAGATAAGTTTGAAATCAGAGGAAAGCCTTATATGTTTATAGGATACCCTCTAAGTCAAAAAGGTTACAAAGTATATGACCTAGAAGAACACAAAGTGATTGTTTCTAGAGACATTACTTTCTTTGAAACCATTTCCCCTATCAACAAGAAACTCCCAAACAAACTGAGCCTGTGAACATTCACAACTTACAGGCAAATCCAGAAAGCCATGATGTCTCATCAGACTCAGACACTGTTGATCAAAACCAACAACCATGTGGTCAAAATACCCTATTACCTCCTCTTATCCCACAAAATACAAGGCCAATCCGTGACAGAAAGCTTCCAGCCCATCTGCAGGATTATGAGGTTGAGCTCCCCAAGAAGAACAACTCACATGTTGTTTCCACTGCCAAGACATCCACCTCAGGCAAGTTCTATGATATAGAAAATTACTTGTCACACAATATATTTTCTAAGCAACACATGCCCTTTGTGGGAAATATTGATCAACAAAGAGAACCAAAGACATTAAATGAAGCTCTAGCAGATCAAAATTGGTGTGGTGCAATGAATGAAGAGATAAAGGCCCTAGAACTAAACAGAACATGGAAAATGACACCTCTGCCTACTGGGAAGAAGGCCAGTGGCTCAAAGTGGGTATTCAGAATCAAGTACAGAGAAAATGGTAGTGTTGAAAGGTATAAAGCAATGTTGGTGGCTAAAGGTTTTAGCCAAAAAGAAGGCATTGACTATCATGAGACTTTTGCACCAGTGGCAAAAATGACCACTGTGAGATGTTTGATGGCGATTGCAACAATTAAACACTGGGAGTTGCACCAGTTAGATGTTAGAAATGTCTTTCTTCAGGGTGATCTACACGAGGAGATTTATATGAGACCACCTCTAGGGTACTCAAGTGAAGATAATCTGGTTTGCAAGTTACAGAAGTCACTTTATGGACTTAAGCAAGCCCCACACCAGTGGTTTGAAAAATTATGTGAAGCCTTACTTCAATACGGCTTCAAGCAATCAAGGTCAGACTACTCACTTTTTACTTTCAAGACATCTACCTCCTATACAGTTCTACTGGTCTATGTAGATGACATTGTAGTAGGAGCAAATGATCCAAACATTTATTGGCAAACTAAAAGGATATCTCCATGAGATATTTCTCATAAAGGAACAAAGAAAATTGAAGTATTTTCTATGGATATAAGTGGCAAGGTCTAAATCGGGTATCTTTCTCTCCCAACAGAAATATTGCCTGGATATCCTACAAGACAGTGGCATGAGAGGTAGCAAGCCAGTTGCAGTGCCTATGCAACAACAACATCATCTGTCAGCAACAACATGAGATCTTTATCACAATCCAGGCAGCTATAAAAGGTTGGTAGGCCGTCTTATATACTTGACAATCAAAAGGCTAGATGTGACATATGTTGTGAATTTGCTCAGTCAGTTTATGCATGAACCATAACAAGCTCATCACAAGGCAATAATATATCTCCTTAGATACCTAAAAGGAACTCCTGCCAGAGGTATATTCTTTCCTTCTAACAACAATCTCTCCTTCGAAGCTTATTGTGATTCATATTAGGCTAGTTGCTCACTTACAAGAAGGTCAACAACAAGATACATCACCAAATCAGGTGATGCTTTGCTGTCTTGGAAGTTTAAGAAACCACCTACTGTTTCTAGATTTTCAGCTGAGGCAGAATACATGTCAATGGCCTCATCTACAAGTGAATTAATTTGGCTCAGACGACTTCTCTCTGATCTGTCTCTTACTGTTTCACATCCTAGCAAGCTACATTGTGACAATCAGGCTGCCCTTCACATAGCAAAAAATCCAGTCTTTCACGAAAGGACAAAGCATATAGAGCTTGACTGTCATTTTGTGAGAGAAATAATCCAATCAGGTCTCATTGAAGCCAAGCATGTGTCTACCTCAATTCAGGTTGCAGACATCCTAACAAAAGCTCTGGGAGCAGAACAGTTTCACTATCTACTGTCCAAGTTATCTTCTGTTGTTCAACACCCTCGAACTTGAGGGGGGTGTTAGCAAACTTAGGTCATCATTTGCACTCTTTATAAACCTTGAGGTACTTGAGCTATAATAGCTCTGCATGCGTGCTTATCAGATTGCTTCTGGATCAAGTTATCCACACATGCAGGAACTCTAGACTAAGTGAAACTCTAAGCCAAGTTACACTCCTAGCTAAGTTAGAACTAAGATTCTTTGCTCTATAAGAGCTTAATGTAATCAAACCTAATAATCAAGCAATCGATACAAATCGGCAGTCTAAGCAAACTTGCTAGCTGCCCCAAACTCTTCTTCCTCCTCAAGTTCTTTCAAGAGTCTGAGAGATAAATTCTTTTGGGGAGGGAAACGGGAAAACCGTGTAATTTATTGGTTGACATGGGATAAAGTTATGAGGAGTAAGGAGGGAGGATTGAGGGTGGTAGTTTCCAAACAAAAAAGTGAGCTTTACTTTTGCAAATGACGGTGGTGATCTAGAGAAGAGGGTAGTGCATTGTGGGTCAGAATTCTGAAAGAAACGATGGTGAGGAGGGAGGGTTACATTGTGATGAGTGATTTATATGTCAAATAAATATGAGCAATCAAGTAATAAAATATCCTACTATCCGAAGCGCAGGATATCGTTAATGCAGTATGTAGGCGATAAGTTCACAATTTTTTTAATATATATTTTTACCCCCAAACCATGAGTTTTATTGATATTTTACTAGTACTTAACATGGACTGGAGCAACTTTTGTAGGAAAATCGTTCAAGAGGTAAACGTGACCTTTGGGTCTGAAGCACAAAAAAGATGAAAAATGAAGAAGTCGGGAAACCATGGAGGGAGCGAGCAATGCAAAGATCACGTGCCGAGAAAAACTAGATAAAAATCCCACCTTTGGAGCGACTCTGGGAGCGAGCAACGCAAAACATGTGCACAATCACTCCCAGGATGACATGTTGGGAGCGATCTGGGGACCTAGCAATGCAAAAATGGGGCTTGATCGCTCCCACAAAAGAATCCGTCCAAGAAAGATTCCTTTTTAGAGGCAATCGACACATTGACCAGCGCAAAAGTGGGGAGCGATTGCTCCCCTACGCAGACCTGAAAGGGTCTCCTCTCGGGAAGAAGATGAAAGGGACTTCCACAATAGTGATACAACTGGGATTCTCTCCTGCAAAACATCTCTATTGGCCCTTTAACACCCGAAGGCAACTTTAATATACCTTATTTACCAATTTACCCTACCAATTTACCCTACCTCTCATCCTATAAATACCCCTTGCATCCATACAACAACACACACACACACCTTCACAACCCTAAAACCTATTCTCTATAGCCATT
>JBBYHH010611564.1:0-10550 GCA_038382905.1 Daphne laureola
GCTTGAACTCACAACTAATATTAGTTGTAGTGAGTAGGAATACCAACTCATGAAGTTCTTAGTGCGCCAGAGAATTCAAACAGAGTGTTGGTCAATGGAATAGGAATTGTGTTTCTAAAATGTTATAAGTATGTTTGGTATCAATATGTATGCTTGAACATTTTATTATGATATGAATGATTCTGGTGAAGCTTAAGTAAGCTTCTTTATGTGATGGGTTATAATTGATTGATGATTTCTAGATTCTATTTCTGTTAGTGTAGTTGTTCAACTATGTTTTCTGTCTGGGCTGCTAAAATACGGTCAGAATGCTACCGAATTTTCTAGTCGATTAGGTTGCCTCGAGAAAGCACGATAATTATCATGGATTGTCAGGTAAAGGCTCAACCTTCCTGAATGTGCATTACTGCGACGCTCGATGCAATTTGGGTTGGTTAAAGTTAGCTTCAGGCCGAGGGTGGGGTCCGGTAACTCCTGAGACTAACTACATGGTAGGATTAGCAGTGTGAAGGTTTTCCATGTGCGGGACTTGCAACTCCCTCCTGACAATGTTCTGCGATCACTTAATGATCGATACAGATTTTCCAGGTTTCGTGATCACAATCCGAGTGGTCATCTCGGTGAACCTGATGAATTTTGATTCTGTCTATTCTGACGACGGTTACGGGGACGTACACCCCGCGCTAGTACTATGCACCATGTTCTGTTCTGTCTGTTCTGAACTTTGATTGGTTGAAACACTACCATCGGGGGCCGTCGTAATGGAAAGGATTTGTACATTACATATCATACATTTATTATTTTTATATAGGTTTGATAGTATATTGTATACTATGCATGCTAACATTGTCTTTGCATGTATTGTTCGATAGACCTCTTTTCTTACCTAAGCCCTTACTGAGTTCTTTCGGGAACTCACCCTCTTATATTTATATCATTTCAGGATATTCTAGTTCTGGGACCACGGAGTAGATTCTGTTGGTCATTCTATGTGATTTTTTACTGAGGTATAAATTAGCTCCTTATGTTATTCTGATTTCTGATTATGCGACTGGGGGTTATCTCGATAGAGAAATGTTCTGATATGGTTCTGATTCTATAATGGGAATGGGTTTTCTGGATTTACTGGATGAACACTAATGAAACATCTAACGCTTATCTCCTTTATGTTTGTGTGAGCAGGAGCAGCAGTGACCTGAAGGCAGTCAATCATGTCAGTCTCTGTAGGTGTACATACATATGCACATGTCAGCATGGATTCATAATATGGGTTTGTATGATGGATCTATGGTTACATGATGTTAGGCATGGTTATTGTTTATGAATAGAAAACTACTATGGTCCATGATTCCTTAATGGTTGATGTATCGTAAGGATACGAATGAACATGTTTTGAATGATGTTTAAGAGAGGCTTTCAATGCCTTTTATGGTTAAGATTATGCAACTAAGTAATATGAGCATGATGATTAAGGAATTTCAGATTTAGCATGTGTTCAGTTGCATTATGATAATGAATATATATGCTGAACTTTGATTTGTTTATTTTATCAGGGAGTTTCTTACCAGGTAGTGAAAGGGCAGGACTCCTTTCTGGTACATCTGTGCTGAGCATAGCTCAGCTATATTGTTTGGTAAATTATAGGAATTGCAGGAATTTGATTTTTGCACAAGTGCAGGAATTTTAGATAGCTGAAATGCTATGTGTTACTAACACGGTAATGTTAAGGAAAAGTGATCCAGGGACCGGGTTGTGGATTCCGCCCACCAGAGTGGTTCCCCGTTATGTCAAGGGACTGTCACCTCGCTCCTCTGGCCCGTGTCTGCTTCTACTGGGGCGTGCATGGAGGGGGTGGTGACAAGTTGGTATCAGAGCATGGTTATGGTAAGTGGTTAAGAGAAAGGATAAGAGCATGGTTTTGGGATCTGTTATCAGAAGGTCCAAGAAGGAACTATAGAGGAATGTATTTGGACTTCTAAGGGGTGTGTTTGGAAAGGCGATGCCCCTGTTCCACGGATTAATTTCAGGCATGTTCTGTAAGGAGCCTGATCAACTGCTTATAAGAACATCCTCGGAATGAGAAGTGGGACTGCAGGCAGTCAGTCTAAACATGCTCAATAAGCTTAAGTTACTGGATTTTCTTCTGAGATTCTGAACTACACGGGATTTGATCATCGAGGACATGGACATTTGGATCTAACATCATGCAAGCAGGTATACCCTTAGGAAGGGATTTCTGGTAATGATTCTTATTTGATTGTGATTCATCTGTTTGTTTGAGTCTGATATGTGATGTGATGTGATATGATTCTTCTCCAATTTATGTCTGTTGAGGAATATGATATGATTTTGTTCTTCTGTATGGGTTTTCTCTATTCATGCATTGTATTACACTACAGAGCCTTAGGATTACTGCTTCTTGCTTTTAGTCAAGAAGTTAACCGTTTATGTAGTGCTCATTCAGCTGATGTAAAGTTTCAGGTTATGGAAAATACTCGCCAGCGGCGAGATCTGATATTGGAGGGTAAAGGTAAATGTCCCACTCCGTCTAAAAGTATGTGAAAGGATATAATGGGACCCTAGAAAAATCCTTAGGGTCGGTCTACAGGTTAGTTGTGAGAGGACTTTGGTTCTTTTTGGTTAAGTTCTGAATACTAAGTTAAAGTCTGTTATACAATTATGGGTTCTGACATGATAACGATAGTTATCATTTTCAGTATGTGAATTAGATTAAGATCAGGAAAGGAATTAGTAAGTAAGGAAAGATGGTAGAGTTATGTCTGAAGAACATAACTATTAAGATGAGCAGCCGTAACGACAGGTGATTTTGAGTGAGATAAGATGTTCGTAGAAGATTCTAAGCACGGACTTAGTGATAATGGTCATTGAGTGCCGCATCAGGGACACTGCCCAGGATCACTATCATGCAACATTTGATGCCAAACTACCAAGAAGAAGATGCTAGTCAAAATCAGCACATTCCATGACAATTCAACACGACGGACCCGAGGTGGAGAAAATCATACAAAGAATAAGTACATAGCCACAAAGATGCAGGAGCCATACGCAAGGATGACACACATAAATTGACAATGTGATCTGGTGGAAAGCATTTGCATTCTACATCAACTTCAAGATATCGGAGTAACTACAAGACTATGATAAAGATCAGCGAGGCTTTCAAGATTTGTTTGATTGATGTTAGTGAGTACCAGTTAGTCTTAGGACTCGGTACTGTCTATGATTGCCAAGTTGGAATATCGGCAGCTGACTCGGGGTGCAATGAGATGCACCCTGAGGGTTGGGATGCCACTGGGAGGCTTAAGATGGTAGTCTAAACTACCACTCCCATGGAACAGAAACAGGCAGGTGGTTCGAGTATATCCGTGTAGTGATAGAGTTAGATGGCGGAAGGTGTTCCATCAGAATAGTGTGTTAATTTACCGTCAAGAGGTTCTGCATTTGTGGGCACACTAGGTGTGCCAAATTTTGAGTTTTGCACGATAATGTTTTGGAAGCACGATGTTGGTTGGGTTACATAACACCTTTGAGGTAATTCTAATATGATTGGTTTTCTGATACTCTGAGACTCGAAGTCTTAAGATATGTGTTGTGTTGGGGATTAGTCTGAGATTTCTATTAAAGGCTAGTTTTCAGGAAAGTACTCAGGATTTGTTAAGTTCTATTTAGCTTCCGATATGAGTTTTTGTAAGGATGTTCAGATACAGTTTTGACGTTAAGGGGAATCTTGGAGGACCAAGAGTCTTAAGGGGGGGAGGATGTTACAGTCCACCCCAGAACGTTGGTAATTATTCAGAATATTTTATTCAGGAACCGGATTCTGTAGTGCTGAGACTCCATTTTAAGCGTGCGGAGCACGTTTTCTATTAAGTATGATTTCCCGGAACTTCAATTAAGGTTTATCTATGCGGGAATTCACATTTTGAATTGGTACGTAAATTTCATGTCATTTTGCCAAAATTGACATCGGAGTGTAAAACGGTCATTTCAAAAAAATGGACAGAATTAGAATTATGTTGGATACATAATTTTTTACCATAATTAAGATCAGTTATGTGGATTATAGTAATTGAAAATGGAGATGAGATGGGAAGAAAAAGGAAATGAAATGGGTAAAAATGGTATAAGTCTATAATATGTGGTTTAAGTGTTATGAAATTTCATAACTTACACACTTCACTCTCTCTCCTCTCTCTCCATAATCGCCAGTTCTGACTCCGTCTCCTTCGCCATGTTCTTCATCAAATCTCTACCAAATCTTCACCATTTAGCTTCCAAAATTGAAGGTAAAGCTTGTTTCATAAAGGAATCATGATAGAAGTAAGATTACAACTTGGATTCACTCCATTTCTCCCCTCTCCTAGCTTTGGAGAATTTGGGCATTGTCTAAGGTGGAAGATTTTCATCAATTTCTTGAACAATTGTGAAGGTAAGTTTTAAATAATGTTGATTATGAAGTAATAACAAGGTTTACTTCATCAATTCATCATGATTGGTAGGATTTATGAGTTAGGGTTCTTGAGCTTCATGAACAAAATTTGGGGAAAGCTTAAATTGATGTTAGATTAGTGTTCTTAGGTGGTTATGGAGCAACATTAATGCTTGAATTTAAGTTCAATTCATGGTAAATCTATGACTTGTGCTTTAGGGCATAATTTGAGGTGGAGGATTAAAGTGTTGAATTGGGTTGAAGTGAAGGTTGAATCATATTTTTGGGTTGGTATTGAGCAACTTTAATGCTTGGAATAAGTTGAGAATCACATGGGATGGTATTGATCTAGGTGAGGCTGAATTGTTGCTTGGATTTATAAAGTTGTGGTTCACTGTTTAAGGTGTTGTTTTCTATGAATTAGGGGTGTATATAAGCTCCTAAAATAGTAAAGAATGTATGAAGAAAATATGATATGGCTGGTGTTATTGGTTTGGCCAATTTTAATGATGGATTTTGATGTTGATGTGTAAATTATGGATGGGTGATGTTGTTTAAGGATTTAGGACCCTAATTTGATGGAAACATGTGAAAGGAATAATGTTTGTGATGTTTTTTCATTTTGGAATAATTGTTGGTGTGAGTTTTAAGGTTGATGTTAGTTGATGGAAATTGGAATGTTTGATGATAATTGAGGTTAAAGTAAGGTGAATTATGGATAGGTAAAATGGTAGAAATATTTGGCCAATGAATGTTCATTTTGAAAGGTATGGCCGAATTGTGCAAGGTTGGAAAAGTTAAGGAATATTTGTGAAAAGTTATATGCTTCTTTATGCATGTTGTTAAAGTTGATGGTTGGTATGTAAATGAAGTTGTGAAGAAATTGGATAGATTTGGCTCATTTTAGAGTTTGGGGCAGAATTGTTCATAAGCAAAAAGGTTGAGGTTTTTTTGTGAAAAGTTGAAAGTTTTTTGATGGATGGTAATATACTTAGGTATATTACTTGTGTATGAAGTTACGTTGAATTTAGATAAGAATTGGTCATTTTGCAAATTTGGGCTGATTTGTTAAAGTGTGGGAAAGTCAAGGTTTAATGCTGTAATTTTCTATGTAATGATGAAATTGGTTGTTTCTAAAGGTTAAGGTTAGCATGGGAAAGAATTGTCAAATTTTGGCACTTTTTCAAAAGTGGCCGGAAAACAGAAAAATTGCTAATTGTCGAAAGGTCAGAAAATGAGATGATGGAAATTGATTCCATACTATTTGTATGATTGTTTACAGATGACACTGATTGCCGGAACATCAATAAAAAGGCTACCGGGGGAATTTACTGAAAGTGTACAAGCGGACTGGAAACCGCTCGGATTGTCTGATACGTATGGTATTCATCAGGTAAGGGTTCAACTGCTTTATATGCATTATGGGCTTCTGGTTTGTATATCAGGTTAGTTTAGGATAGTTCTCGGGTCGAGGGTGGAGCCCGGTGACTCCCAGTGCTAGTCATATGGTATGTATAATGGTGTGCAAGTTTCAAGATTGAAGGCCCAATCATATGATTGGGTATTTCTGGGATCACTCTTCGATCATCTATCTGATTCAGTCTGACTCTGATCATTTCTGATAAGTGATCCATTTCTGATTTAGTCTGACTCTGATCAATCATGATCAGTGATCCGCCTCTACAGGGGATTCTGCTCTGCTCTGATCAATTCTTATCAGCGATCTAATTTTGTCTGTTATTCTGTTCTGCTCTGATCAATTTATGATCAGCGATCTGACATGATGGTTTTCTGAGGGGATGTACACCCCTAGATGGTATACCATGCTTCTGTCTATTTCTGACTCCTGAATGTATTGGGCTTCGGCTCGGGCTCCGGGGGCCATCATTCTATTCTTCTTCTGTTCTATAGGGACATGAAGATTCTGTATCTGACTTATGTATGTCTGTATCTGTATTTATTTTGATCTTCGTATCCAGGAATTCTAAGTGTGGTGGATTGCGAGACATCTGAAAATGAATATGTTCATTGTGCACTTGGTGCACGATGATATTCTGGATTAGTCAGAATCAGCACATTCCACGATAACTCAACATGACAGACCGAAGGTGGAGAAATTCAAATGAAGATGCAGGAGCCATACGCAAGGATGACACGCAAAAATCGATAAGGTGATCTGGTGGAAATCATTTACATTCTACATGAACTTTAAGATATCGAACTGACTACAACACTATGAGAAAGATCAGTGAGGCTTTCAAGATTTGTTCGATTGACATTAGTGAGTACCAGTTAGTGTTAGGACTCTGTATTGTCTGTGACTATCAGGTTGGAATACCGGTAGCTGACTCGGGGAACAATAAGATGCACCCTAAGGGTTGGGACGCCGCTGAGAGGCTCAGGATGGTACTCTAAACTACCACTCCCACCGAACAGCAACGGACAGGTGGTTCGAATACATCCGTGTAATGACAGAGTTAGATAGCGGAAGGTGTTTCGTCAGAATAGTGTGTTAATTTACCGTTAAGAGGTTCTACATTTGTGGTCACATTGGGTGTGCCAGCCAAATTTTGGGTTTTGTTCATTAATGTTTTGGAAGCACGATGTTGGTTTGTTCACATAACACCTTATGAGGTAAGTCTGATTTGTTTGGTTTTCTGATGCTTTGAGACTTGAAGTCTTTAGATATGTGTTATGTTGGGAATTAGTCTGAGATTTCTGTTAACGGTCAGTTTTCAGGAAAGTACTGAGGATTTGTTAAGTTCAGTTTAGCTTCCGGTATGAGTTTCTGTAAGGATGTTCAGATATAGTTCTCACGATAAGGGAACTCTTGGAAGACCAAGAGTCTTAAGGGGGGCATGATGTTACAGTCCACCACAGGACGTTAGTAATTGTTCAGAATATTTTATTCAGAAACCGTATTCTCCAGTGGTGGGACTCCGGTTTAAGCATGTGCAGCACGTTTTCTATTAAGTATAATATCCCGGGACTTCAATTAAGGTTCATTTATGCAGGAATTCACATTTTGAATTAGTACGTGAATTCCGGGCCATTTTGCCAAAATTGACCTCGGAGGGCAAAATAGTCATTTTCTAAAATTGGACAAAATTAGAATTATATTGGATACATAATGTTGTACCATAATTAAGATCAGTTATGTGAATTATGGTAATTTAAAATGGAGATGAGATGGGAAGAAAAACGAAAAGATTGGGGTAAAAATGGTGTAAGTGTATAAGATATGGTAAAAGTGTTATGATATTTTATAAAACACAAAAGTTCACTCTCTCTCTTCTCTCCCACCTTGGACGGCGATCCTACTCCCTCTCTTCACCATGTTCTTCACCAAATCTCACTCAAATCTTCACCATTTAGCTTCCAAATTTGAAGGTGAAGCTTGTTTCATGAAGGAATCATGATAGAAGTAAGATTACAACTTGGAAACATTTCATTTCTCTCCTCTCCAACCATGGCTGAATTTGGGCATTGTTCAAGGTGGAAGAGTTTTTTCAATTGCTTGAAGAATTTTGAAGGTAAAGCTTGAAATAAGGTTGATTATGAAGTAATAACAAAGTTTACTTCATCAATTTATTATGATTGCTAGAGATTATGAGTTAGGGTTCTTGAGCTTCATGAACCAAATTTTAGAAAAGCTTAAATTGATGTTAGATTAGTGTTCTTGAGTGGTTATGGAGAACATTAATCCTTCAAGCTAAGTTTAATTCATGGTAAATCTATGACTTGTGCCTTAGGGCATAATTTAAGGTAGAGGATTAAAGTGTTGAATTGAGTTGAATTGAAGGTTTGGATGTATTCTTGGGTTGTTATTGAGAAACTTTAATACTTGGAATAAGTTGAGAATCACATGGGATGGTACTGATCTTTGTATGGCCGAATTGTATGTTGAATTTTAAAAGTTGTGATTCAATGTTTAAGGTGTTGTTTTCTATGAATTAGGGGTGCATGTGAGCTCCTAAATTAGTGTAAAATGTATGAAGAAAATATGGTATGGGTGGTGTTAGTGGTTTGGCCGATTTTGATGATGAATTTTTATGTTGATGTGTAAATTGTGCATGAATGATGTTGTTTAAAGGTTTACGACCCTAATTTGATGGAAACATGTGAAATGAATAATGTTTTCCATGCTTTCTTTAAATGGCCGAATTGTTGGTAAGAGTTTAAGGTTGATGTTAGTTGATGGAAATTGGAATGTTTGATGATAAATGAAGTTAAGGTAAGGTGGTTTATGCAGAAGTGGAATGGGAGGAAGTTTGGATAAATGTATTTTCATTTTCAAAGATGATGCCGAGTTGTGCAAGGTTGATATAGATGAGGTTTTGTTGTGAAAAATTGAATGTTTATTGATGGATGGTAATATGCTTAGGTATATTACTTGTGTATGAAGTTATGTTGAATTTGGACAGGAATTGGCCATTTTGCAAAGGTTGGGCCGAATTGTTAAAATGAGGAAAAGTTGAGGTTAAGTGATGTTATTTTCTAAGTCATGTTGGAATTGTTTGTTTTTAATGGCTAAGGATAGAATGGGAAAAAATTATCAAATTTTGGCACTTTTTCAAAAGTGGCCGGAAAACAGAAAAACTGCTAAGTGTCGGAAGGTCATAAAATGAAATGATCAAAATTGATTCCAAACTTTTTGTATGATTGTTTAGAGCTGACACTGATTACCGAAACATCAAGAAAAAGGCTACCGAGGGAATTTACTGAAAGTGTACAAGCGGACTGGAAATAGCTCGGATTGTCTGATACGTCTGATATTCCCCAAGTAAGGGTTCAACTGGTTTATATGCATTTTGGGCTTCTGGTTTGTATATCGGGTTAGTTGAGGTTAGTTCTCAAGTCGTGGGTGGGGTCCGGTGACTCCCGGGGCTAGTCCCATGGTAAGTGTAATGGTTATGCAGGTACCCAAGCTCGGAAGCTGCTATGTGATCAATGTATGATCAATTCGGTATTTCTGGTTATATGATCTTGATGATCATTTTGTTTATTCTGATATACTATGATCTTGATGATCATTCTTCTTATTTTGATATGTTATGATCAAGATGATCATTCTGTATGTTCTGATGTTCATTGATCTTAGAGATCAATTATGTGATGCTAGAAGCATCAGTCAATACTTGACCTCTGTTCTGATTATGACGGTTTTTCGATAGGGGATGTACACCCGAATGTATTGGGTTTCGGCTCGGTCTCCGGGGGGGCATCATTCTGTTCTGCTTCTGTCCAATAGGGACGTGAAGATTTTGTATCTGATTTCTGTATGTCTGTATCTGTATCTATTCTGATCTTTGTATGCAGGAATTCTGAATGTGGTGGCCTGCGGGACATTTGAAAATGAATCTGTTCATTGTGCATTTGGTGCACGATGATATTCTAAATTATTCTGATTATATATGAATTGTTCTGACTCGGTTTTATAGGTTTATGTACGTACATTGTCCCACAGGACATCCGTATATGTATGATCTGTATGAATCTCTGTGTACTAACCTTTTTGTAGGGCTACTAACATGTTTTTACAAGATTTTTTTTAAACCATTACTGTCACCACCCCCTCTGTGCACGACCCAGAGGAAGCGAACGCGGGGCCGGAAGGGCAGCGGTGATGATCACTCTTCCTTCCTTTACACAAGTAATACTTTGTGTTATTCCATAACCCGGGCCCTTGGTCCCCATCACAACACAAGGTTTTACGGTTTCCAGCCAGACCACCTGTCGGTCAAAAACTTTTAATAAATTTCACTGGTGTGGCAAAAAATATCCGTAAATTTTTCTGGAAACTAGGCTCATAGGGCTACAAGAACATAAAATTTCAGAATTTTCCATCAAGCCAATCAATGCAGTTTCATCTTCAAAGTTAGCCCATAAATGCAGTTTTCTGATTTCTGACAGCACTTCATTACTTTCCAGCAATTCAGACATTTCTATAACAAACAGATAACTGAGATCCGCTCAGACCAGATATACCGAAAGGAAGCTGCCTCCGGCAAGCATTCCCCGATAAAGTAGACATGCAATCATACAATGATCAAGACATCAATCATACACATATGCCAACATCTGTCATTCATCATTTATA
>JBBYHH010611675.1:0-10550 GCA_038382905.1 Daphne laureola
GAGCCTAGGTTAGTACTAGGTATGGTTAGACAAGCCTACCTTGATTCACTGGTTGGTCTGGGTAATTTCTATTAAAAGCTTAGCTACCTTTTACTCTAAATTACCTAAAGAACAATAGGTAGAATTAAGATTGGTTAGTTTAACCCTACCCAGAATAATCTATGGTTTTGAAAAAGTTGGTTTAACAGATAAATCGTGCTAAGTGTCCTAAAAGGAAATGGACTAAAAGAGAGAATAATTGGAAAATTGCATAATTGGATAGTTATCCATCATGACATTTACATGCATACTACAGAGCCTTTAGGAATACCGCTGGTACTAATAAGTAAGTTAACCATTTGTCATATACCTTCGAATGCAAATTTCAGATATGGTTAGGACTCGTCACGATAGAGTTCTACATCCAGAGCTCCGTGAGGAGGACCCCAAGCTGATGGATAGGCTGGGGCAGAGACAGAGGAGGGCTCACAGAAAGCCAGTGCAGCCCGATTCGATACCGCAGCCCGAGCTACAGATTCCTGATCCGATCACTCAGGTTCTCGATCAAATTAGGATGATATTGACTATCGGCATAACTAGAATGCCTTAAAATCTGAATAACGCGTTAGAAACTAAGTTCGGAATTTTTTTTTAAAATTGGATGGGTTTTGGAACCGCAACTTTGGCAAACTCCGTTCCGATGCCACCGGCTACCTCGATTTGAAAACTTCCACATAACTTTCCGATGAGTATTCCGGAGGGGTGGTGACAAATATAAACCTCAAGAGAGTCCCAGGATTACCAGTAAATGTGTTATGCACATTTATTACCAAGTCTCGGTATTTATGAATTTTGTCCGTCGACAATTCTTCTCAGAATTTCACCATTTTCCGCTGATGACTGTAACATAACTCACCATCACAATTATTGAGAAGATCAACAAGGCAATCCAGATAACCCAGCAGAATAGATCTCAAAGAAATTTTCATACCTTTTAATCATCAAGAATAGATAGAAGTGAGATTGTACCTTGCTCTCCATGTGTGATGGTGTTTTTTATGCTTTATCAATTGGCTCAGTTGGATTGGTTAGGATTTTATTAGAGTAAAATTAACAAGAACTTAAACACTTACTAAAATATTTAAAATGACGGGGTGCCTCCCACAAGTGCCACATTTTTTGCCTTTGGCTAGGCCTTAGTATTAGGATCAACAAAGAGAGGTTTAGGGCCCTTAGTGGTAAGAAATGGTGAAGGTGGTCACCAAATTGTACACTTCTTCTCATTAATATTCCAAACGAAGAAAAACAGGATGCCTTCGAGCTTGTCTCTCAGTTATCTCATGTACATCACTCTTCCAAATTTTACCTTCCTATTTTTGGGATAGGTGGTACTCATTTACTGAATTGGGATCTCAAAAGCTGTGTGAACCTTAAGAGGTTATAGTAGATCCTTCTTCTTGCTCAAGCGTTCTTTCAAGGCCTTAGTAATAGAGCGTTCTTCCTCCATGATATCGGTGAGGGGCTGGAGTGCCCGCTCTCCCTCACCAAGTGAAAGAGCTTAAAGCCCATGAAGTGCTTGTTGTTCATCCTCCGTCTGTGTGGTTGTCCAAGCAAAGTCATCCTGGTGATGTAGATTTGTCTCTCTCAAATGTTGTCTCTTCTTGACTTCCCTCTCGACCTTTTCAGCCCTTTCTTTCTCTTTTCTCATTCTCATCTCATATTTATCGAGACCAAAACACTCTAATAGTTCTCCATTGGAGACTTTCATAGTGTCCTCGAGGTTAAATTTGACTTCTTAATCAGCTACTTTGAGTGTCAAGCATCCCTTCTCGACATCAATCATTGCCTTCCCAGTGGCAAAAAATGGTCTCCCAAATATGATTGGCGTTCAAGTGTCTTTATCCATGTCAAGGATGATGAAATCTACTATGAAATAAAACTTGTTAACTTTTACTATAACATCCTTGATTATTCCCTTTGGGTTTGCAAACGATCTGTCTGCCAGCTAAAGACAGATTGAAGTGGGTTTAACTTCCCCCAAACCCATTTTTTTCCATACGAACCAAGGCATGAGGTTGATGCTTGCTTCCAGATCGAATAATGCCTTGTCGCAGTGGAAGGGTCTGATGTCACAAGGTATGGTAAAGCTACCTGGATCCTTAAGTTTGGTCGGAAGTTTATTTTGTATGACTGCACTTCCCTCTTCTTTCATGACAATCAATTCATTGTCCATGAATCGTCTCTTCTTGGTTAAGAGATCCTTTAAAAAATTGGCGTACTTAGGCATTTCCCTAATAGCCTCTAAAAAGGGTAGTTTGATTTTGACTTTCTTGAATACCTCCAGAAATTTACTAAAGTATTCTTCATTGTGCTTCCTTTGGAGTCTCTGTGGGTAAGGTAGTTGAATGAGGACATCAAGTGGAACCGGGATTTGGTTTCCGCTACTTCGTCCTCTAGAACCTCCAATGGAGCTGGTATTCTCATTTGACGCTTCTATTGTGTCCTTGTTGTGTTCCACTACATTATCCTTGGCTTGCTTCTTCTTTTCACTCTCTTTCTCAACCAATGGTTTTCTATTTCTTTACATCACTGCATGACACACTTTACATTGCTCCTAACTGCTTGGCTGGGTGTCTGATGAGAATTTTCCTTTGTTAAGAGTCTTGAGAGAGTTAGAAAGTTGTCCAATTTGGGTCTCCAAGTTGTGAATGGAAACGTGGGTGTTATCCAGCTCACCATCCATTCTCTTGTGGACGTCCTTCAACTTGTTTTCATTTACAACATTGGCCTTGTTGAGATTGTGCATTAGTTGTTCAAACAAGGCATTTACCTTTTCCATGGGATCACTGCCAGATGCTTGTCCTTGGTTGGAGTTTTTTTTAGATGAGTTTCCATAAATTGGGTTGGGATAAGGTCGGGGTTTGTTGTAAAATCCACCACCCTGTTGGTATTGGCTTTTGTTCACCGGATATTATGAGAAGTTGCATTCTTCATTATTACCCTCAAAGTGTTCTTCTGCGAGTACTTGCTTTTGATTTTACTAATTGGCTTGGTTCTTCATGATCTTAGAAACCATGAAAGTGAGGCCTTCCATTTGCGCTTGTAGGGATGTATTAGCATCTACCTCATATAGGCCGCTCCTGATACGGCCTGCTCCTCTTTGGTCATCAGTGCTACGATGCTCTTCTGAAACTTCCAATAATTCAAGTAGGTCCAAAGGCAGGTCGGGTTCCTTTTGCATAAACCATCCGCCAGCTGAAGTGTCTAGATGCCTACTGGTTCTCTCAGATAGTCCTTCATAGAATAGACAAACTTGGCAGTCGCGGATGACTCCTACTTGGGGGCACCTCTTGATTAATTCCTTAAGTGCCACCCAAGACTGTGCTACCGTCTCATCTGGATTTTCCTTAAAATGTAGAATTTGATTCTTGAGTTTGAACGCCTTCTGCGGTGGGAAGTACTTCTTAATGAATACATGTCGGAGATCTGCCCAATAACCTATCTTCTATGGGTCAAGATTCTTGTACCAGCGCTTCACTCCTCTGTCTAGTGAGAACGGGAATAGTCTCATCCTTTTGGATTCTTCTAATACTCCTCGCAATTCTATAGTGTTGCAGATGATAGAGAATTGATCCAGGTGCTCAATTGGATCTTCATTTGCAAGCCTGTGAAAATAGTATCTCTCCACGTAAGTAAGTACATGACCGAGAATTGTGAAGTCATGCTGCACCGGTGTAGGACGGATCAACCTCTCCTCTAAATCACCAAACTTGGGAGAAAACATGTCAGACAGTGTTGGTCATCTTCTCCGCTCACCTTGCGGTCTATTTTGAGCTTGATTGCCTCTAATTGGAATGCCATTTGGCTGTTGTTCGTTAGCATTGGAAGCTTCTCCATTTATCGGGATTTCTTCAGCATGTGCGTTGGGAATATTGTTTCCTCCATTCCTTGGGATTTGATCATCTAACACTTGTTCTAAACCTTCTGAACGGTTGGGGTCATTTTCGTTGACATTCCTTGGTTGACTTCGATTTCCTTCATTGTTACCGTTGATTGGGGGTACTAGGTCGGCCATCCTGACCTATTGCCTGATTCTCCTCAAAGTTTGGTTGATCTCTGGATCGTGAGGTATAATTGGTAAAATCGGCCTCCTTCTCATAAAAGGGTGTCTTCACACAAAACTTAAAAAAATCGACAAAACTCTCACTGGCAACGACGCCAAAATTTGATCGCGCATAAATTTAATATTTATAATTCCTCACTGTGACTCACTATCTATCAATCCTAGTCTAGTGGCTCAATAATGAGGGTCAAACCCAAGAGAGAGTGTGGTCGAATCTATCAGTTCTAACTGAACTACCTATTGATATGAGAAAGTTCGTATGATGACTACCTACCGATATGAAAGTAGTTCGAATGATTGAAACAAGTAACTTTCAATTCAAGGAAGATAAAGAAGGGTTTGAAAATGAGATTTAATCAGTTGGAAAAGGTTCTTCTAGGGTAGCTTAGCCTATGTTCGGGATTATCTATGCTTCAGATGTCATAGTCAGATGTATGCATGAAAATTGGTCTGGTTTCCTCTCGGAGAACTGTCCTCCCTCTCACCAGGAAACCCGCAACTAGGCACTCTCGTGCTCTAGGAATAAATCCCTTGAGGCAATAATAACAAGCAATAACTACTAAAGAATCAGGTAAGGTTCTCTCGAACTCTCACAAGTTCCGCCAATTGATTCTCCTATGTCTAACCTACCAAAAATTCCCTCAAATATTCTAGCAGATTACCAGATCACATGTAATTGTAGAGCTCGTATACTACAAACATGATAAATGATGGAACAAACTCAGAGATCCAATATCTAATCAAACAATTATATTAGGCATAGATAAGCCCCTAGGCAAGCTAACCCTAGAAGATCATAAACTACTACTCAGTAATAGGCATGCTAAACAAAGAGATTAACATGCAAGAAAACATAAACATATATATTATGAAAGGTTTAGAGATCACTCTATAAAGCTTGATCATGAAGAAATCTCATAATCCCCCATTGAGAGCTCTCTAATCATCCAAGGTTTCTCCAAAATAGCTCCAAAACATTCCAAATTGTTAAAATCCTATAAAATGAGCTTCAAATAAATTCTCAGGTCATGAGAATTATCAAAAACGCATCCTTTCTTCCAAAATGACCAATTTACCCTTCCGATGTAAATTTTAGTAAAATAGCTCAATACTCATGTTTTAATCTTCTGATGCAAAATAACTCAGAGATAAACCTTAACTTACTTTCCGGGGCTCGGGAAACATCAGAAAACATGTCCCGCACGCTTGAACATAAAGTGGCGGTAATTATAGATTTTTCCCATCGACAATTTTCTCAGATTTCCACCATTGTTTCGGTGGTGACTGTAACAGGGTCACTCTTGGAAGAATAAGCTTACTGTTGTCCTTGCCCTTGAGGGGCTGCATTGTTGTAGATCTGATTTTGGTAGGGCTCGGGCTTGTTGTAGAAGCCTCCCCATTGTTGGTATTACCTCCGGTTGGCCGTATAATTGATGAAATTCCATTCTTTCGAGTT
Organism: Daphne laureola; assembly: GCA_038382905.1. NCBI lineage: Eukaryota > Viridiplantae > Streptophyta > Magnoliopsida > Malvales > Thymelaeaceae > Daphne > Daphne laureola. The sequence continues at coordinate 5,559 of JBBYHH010611675.1, forward strand.
TTCTTCAACAAAATCAGGAGCTAGAACTTGTTTCAGAGCCACTTGTTGTGCTTGTGTTTTCATGATCTTTGATACCATGGAAGTAAGAGAAGCCACTTGTTCCTGAATGGATGTCTCTGCATCCCCTTCATACAACCCCTTTCCTACTCGGGCTGAACCTCTTTTATCATCTATTGTGCGATGCTCTTTAATCACTTCTAGTAATTCCAACAAATCCCAAGCCTCCTCTGGCTCCTTTTGCATAAACCAACCTCCAGCTGAGGTGTCTAAGTGTCTCATTGATAGCTGATAACTCAGCTACCCAGATAATATTGTTGATATCCTCATCTGATAGTCGATAACTCAGCTACCCAGATAATGTTATTGATATCCTCATCTGATAGCCGATAACTCAGCTACCCAGATAATGTTGTTGATACCCTCATTTGATAGCCGATAACTCAGCTACCCAGATAATGTTGTTGATATCCTCTCCCTCCTTCTCGTTAATGATTTCCTAAAAAGACCCGAGGTTGGGGGACCTCGGGGAGATATTCCGATGCTCAAGTTAGTTCTGGAACTCAAGGTCTAAATGTGTGTAGTTAGAGAGAATATCATACCTTTGCTCTCAGATGAACCCCCTATATATGGAACTGCCTCCATGATTCCTGGGTCACGTATCCACGTTGTAGGGAACGTGGGCGACGTGACAGCTCGAAACATGGGAGTAGGGGAGAACGTGAGAGTTATGTACGGTAGGAGGCAGAGACGTGGCTCGCCTATCCCAGTGCGGGATCGCGGGTGGAGGGGGCGCAGTCGCCCTGACTCGTCCGCGAGGGCTGTCCATGCGCACCCCTTGATGGGGCTGTCTGAGCTTGCATGCGCGATAGCTGTTCTGCGATGCTCGCGCAGTCGCACGCCTGGGCATCTTGACGAGGCCTGATGAGGCGCATTGTTGGATAGTGTACCAAGGAGCCCTCCCCGCAAGCGGAGTTGGGGTGGGGTCCTGAACTCCACGTGCCGTCACTCATCAGGCGAAGCACGTCACGATCCATTGGACTCGAGATCTGCGATCTGTGGTCAGAGATCGACACGTGTATGGTGTAGGCGTTGCATCGGGTAACTCCCCTGACATTTCAAATTTCAAATTTTCACTTTAAAAGCGTCGTTCGCACTTCTGCGCCCTACTTTGCTTTTATTTGCTCCTGTATCCGAAATCGAGCCGCTTCCCCCTTTTTGCTTCCGGTGATCGATCATGCTTAGGCCCTCCGATTCTTCAATCGAAGTTGGTTTCCCGATCTCCATCTATCAAGGTTAGTGCCCCGAGTACCTGATTACGAGTTAGCATAGTCTGTGTTGCCAGGTGTTCGACGAAATGCGCCGCTTTCTCTCTGATCGCATTGGTTTGTTTTCTTTGTTTGCTTGTAGAGAATGGCTCGCAAGGAACTTCAGGGCCTGGTTACTGTTTCGCTGGAGCGTACCGGCCTAAACTCTGACAGGCTTGTGGCGGAGCTGTCAAAATATTCATGGCCGATGAACATTATTGACTGTCGGTTGGTGCGAGCCAATGTTCGGAGGTCCATTGGGTTGGCGGTGATGGATGAGAACAGGGAGAAAGAAACCCTGACTCTGTATTCGGCGTGGCTGTCGGTGTGGCTGAGGATGTCATTTCCCTGCATCGTGCAGGACCTGTGCGCTTGGTGGCGCGTGCCTCCATCTCAACTCGTACCTAACGTCTTTAGGAAGATATCGGCATTCGCCGTCTCATGTAGGATGGCGGGCGTTGAGGCCTTTGCAGAGGTGTTCTTACGATTCTTCCACTTGGACCTATAGACCAGCGGCTTGCGTTTCAACGTCACGCCCATAAACGTGGGAAATAACTGCTCCATTTCTTTCTTGAAGCCGGTTCGTTCATTCCATGAATGGCACAAATTCTTCTTTCTCATCACACGCCAGCCCGCGTGGCCCTTCCCGGTGGCCTTGACCGCAAAGCCCGTGCATGCGAAAGCCAGGAGGCCGGTGCTGCGCCATGAGAGTACGAAGTGGAAGGCCTATGTAACTTTGCTGGCATGGCTCGATGACGTCCACTCCCGCAAAGCGTGCGATAAATTGTTTCCCTTGGAGCTGGATTCTCTCAATGAGGTGTTGTTGCGGTGGGCGAGACTCAGCACCAGGTACTAGATTGATCAGGACGTGAGACCTCCGCATGAAAGTTGGTCCCCTGCCCAACGTGGGAATGTCGTTGATGCCCTCTTTGCGGCTCTCGAGGGTCCTAGGGTTAAGTTTGATGCACCTCTGCTACTTTGGTCTTCGATATGATGTGCTTATTTGAATGGTTTGGTGTTTCAGATAACCCTCCGCGGGATGAGTCCGTGCTGGACAGGTCCAAAGCGGCCGCTGTTGCTGCATTGAGGGTACACTTGAGTTGCGCCCAGGGGGAGGGGCCCGCCGGTGCCACCAAGTCCTTGGGTGAGGTATTGCCGCCGCAGAAGCGTGTGGCCGGTAACGGTCCCGTTCGTACCGGCGGGGGAAAATGCTTAAAGATTGGTGTTGATGTCTTTGCTGCGCAGGCGAGCGGAGCGCATCAAGTTTTTGCGGGTAGAGTGGTTTCTCCCCCTACTTTGGTCGAGGCCACTGTTTTGCCTGCTACCTTTGAGTCATCCCTGGCGGGAGGTGCGACCGTGGCTCCAAAGGAGGGAGCCGAGGCGGGTGTGATCGCTGCTGCTGCGATAAAGTCGGCGGCGCGAGGTCCCGCTAAAGTGTCTACTTCCGCACTCTTAGCACGCCGACTTGGTCGTCCCCTGTTAAAAGGTTCCACAGCGGGAGCTAAAGCGCTAGACACACCTGTGTCCCCTTCCTTTGGCATGGTTACTGCGGGAGACCAAGCGCTGGTGGCTGCTATTGACGCGTCGGTGGAGGTTGTGGCTGGTAGGTATGCCTCGCCTGGAGCTGCCATTTCGGAGCCTGTAAAGGTGTCCGCGATGAGCTTGGGCATGCCGGACTGGTCGGGCTTAGCCGGCCCTGCAGTCCAGACTGAAGGAGGCCTGGGATGGGGCAAGGCTTTCATCATGCAGCGGAGGCCAGCAGTAGTGGCATCATGGAGGGTGCCAACGCGAGTGACAGTAAGTACTATTTTACTCATACTGATGGTATTTCTCAATGCTTCTTACCCTGCCTCTGTGTGCAGAGCCTGATTGGCATGTTGGCCATCATAATTTTTTAGATCTGCTGAATCCGCGAGCGAAGATGGCTGAGGCTGGAGTACTTTCCCACTATTTGGAAAGGAAAAGGCTGAGGTCCAGGGCTGCGGTGGATGCTGCGACCCTGTATGAGGCGAGGGCTGCAGAGTGAGCTGAGTGCTTCAGGGATAGAGATCGCAACCTCACAGAAGCGTGGGATCCTGTTTTCCTTCTCACCAACTCTTCGTCGCTGTTGGTGGGTGGTGAGGAGACCATGCTAGCTTGTCTGGATGGGCTGCGCACTCCCTGTGATCGCGAGCTACTTGGGAGAAGCTTAGAGTCTCCCGCGCATGGGCTTCATGAAGCAGCCACGTCGCAGCTCTGGGTAAGTGCCTATCTGGTCAATTAATGATGCCTTGTTGGTCTTGCTCTAATTTGAACCGGCACAGGTTGCGATTAAAAGCTTCATGGCGGCAGAAGATGTTGATTCATTTTTGAAGTATGCTGATGGGTGCGATGGCGCGCAAGTGGAGTCGCTGCAAGTAGAGCGCGCGGCGCGGGCTCAGCTGGAAGCAGAAAATCGGGCGCTGGCCGACTGGGTCGCGTAACTGGAAGGATGGTACGCCATGCGTAACGCGGAGCGGGAGCATTCGTATTTGCTGGACTTGCAGAAGAGGGATCTTCTGATGAAGTTCAAGGAGGGGCTTTTCCAGAAGGCCGACGAGGCCAAACAGCTTGAGGTTGAGAATTGCGTGCTTGTGGAGGTGCTGTCTGGGGTGCGCGATGCGGCGGTTGAGTTTCGCGAGCGCGTGAAGGCTGAAGCTGACGCGTCTGTTAAGCGGGCCGAGGATGTCGCAAGCGCCGCACAGGGTGCTGCGCATAGTGCTACCGACGGGCTTCTGGCTGCGTTGAAGCGGGCGGATGCGGCGTTTACCGGCCTCACTGCTGTGGAGAGGGTGTTGGAGCTCAGGCCTGCTGTAGGGGGGACTAGAGCCACCGATGGCTCTGAGCAGGCAGGCATGTCTGACACAGTTGCTCAAATTGAAGAGGTGGTGCTGGACCTCCATGCGCAGGCTGATGCTGGCGCGTAGGGGTTCGAGAAGGGTTGGCTCCGTTGCCGGTGGCAGGCGGAGCAGCTGTTTCCCGAGCTCAATTTTGACACGCTAAATGCATTTTCGTGCGATGAACCGAATGTAGATACCCTTCTCAAGTGGGGTCGTGCCCATAGTATGTTGGGTCCCGATCCTCCTGGAGGTGGAGCTGGGGTCTCCAATATTGTGGATGATCATTCCCCTAGCAATGTAAAATAACTGAAGGAATTGAGTGATATGTGTACCTTTTTGCATTCTGGATTGTTGATTTTTCTATGATTACTATTGTTACGTAATGTTTGTTTGTCTTGATTTGCGCACATTCGAGATGTGGAGTAGGATCCGCGGAGGCGGGGGGGTCGGAGGAGGCATTCGATCCATGCGTTAGTCCGCTCTGATCATTCAGGCGCAGAGGGCACATGTAGCATACGACTATGCGGCACAGGGCTGGTCATGCGGAGTGACCTGACAAGGCCTTAGGCTGTGTTCAAGCCGTAGCGGCCATTCTGATCGGTCAGGTGCAGAAGGCGTGTGTGGCGCGTGCCGATGGCTGCTTTGGCTGATCAGGCACAGAGGGCATTGTCCTTGTCCGTTGCTAAGCTTTAAATTTATGGGGGTCCCTGTAGCTATTAAAATTGAAGATATGGAAGAAGTGTCATGTCGACATTGTATTTATAGAAGTAATTACACATAGTATGGGCGTAAGTCATCAGCATGATAATTTCTGGGAAGTGGCTTTCCAT
>JBBYHH010611786.1:0-10550 GCA_038382905.1 Daphne laureola
TGAAAGCTGAGGAATGGAAACAACAATTTGAGTTTCACACAGGTGATGGGTGGTTTTTCACTCTGGAGTTATTTCTTTTGGGTTTTGTTCCAAGTGCATGTAACCTTTAGTATTTTTGCTTGTGTAACATAGTGTTAACTCAATGTTTTCTCGTTGAAATTTTAGGTCCAACTCTTGACGTTGATTGGCGCAATAATGTTTCATTTTCTACAAGTTCAACAGATAACATGATATATGTGTGTAAGATAGGAGAAAATCGTGCCATTAAGACTTTTGAGGGTCACCAGGTTAGATCCTGATCTGCCATGTCCCATCCAATATGAATGTTTTTTTTATCAGCCTTGTCTTCTCAGTGGTGATGGCTTTCAGACTTGCTTTAGTTGATGCTATCATAATCATGTTTATTAGTAGAAAAATGTTGTTTTTGAGTAGGCTGAGTCTTGTAATAACAATCCTCTTAAACTGATGTCAATTTTTCTACCAATTTCAGGTTGATGTAAATTGTGTCAAATGGGATCCAATTGGTTCATTGTTGGCCTCTTGTTCTGATGAAATCAGTGCCATTTGCTGATGAGTGCAGGTCTTATCAAGGTGGCACAGAACTAATAAAGGTTAGTAGATGGGCATATATATATATAAGTATATATATTAATCAAGGTCTTATCCTAAAAGAGATGCACCCAGAATCACATCCTTGTCTTTACTGTTTATGATATGAAAGCCCTTTGGAATATTGGGAAGATACAGAGCAGTACTTATGCACAAAAGATGCACCCAGAATCACATCCTTGTCTTTACTGTTTCCAAGGTGATTGTTGGTTTCTTGAATTGAACTCTTAAGCTTTAATTATCTATATCTTTGTCATAGGCACTCCAAAAGATGCTCTTTGAATCTTTCTTTTGTAGGTAATTTGTATGTAATATTTGCTTTGTCTTATGATGAAGTAGTTTACTGCTCTGCTTATAATGGTACAGAACAACAGGTTTTCCTATTGAAAATTTTACATGTAACCGATATAAAACTATACTTTAGAGGTTTTAAAATACAATAGTTCTCTCCTCTCCACTATACTAGAAATTTGTATCTGCATGAAGTGGTGGATTAGATCAGTGGAAGGTTCTAATTTGATGTTGATGATGCATGATTTTAATTTGGAACTAGTATGAATTTGGTAGGTTTGTTTGTTCAGTTGGGTGCGATTATGAGTTTATTATGTTGATGTTCTAGCCAGGGGTTGCTATTGCTGATGCTAAGTAGAGATCCAGGTTTGTGGAAATTATTTGTTACTGTTAGTTGTTCCAAGAATTTATGCCACGATATACTCATAGACCTGTGACTATTGATGCTTCTTTCCTCCAGATATTGGATGGAAGAAAGGAAGATAACATTTGGAAAAGAAAGAAAGATATTGATGACAGTGAATTGCAGTTCTGAGTGAGTTCATTATGATCACTTCTTCTATGCTTTTTTTTGCAGTCATTTACCTTTGTGGTTTTGACAATCTTACTTAGTTACTTTATAGGTATCCCTTTTGTTTTACTTATCATACTAACAATTTGCAATCTTCCTATCCATTCTCTTTCCCATATTCTTAACATCTCCTTTGGTTTTGTTAAGTTTTAAACTGTGTGATAAAGCCTATGATTCCATCATGTATATTTTCCATTGCTTCTGTAGCTATATAAAAAGTATCTAAAATACAATTTCCATCATTTTGCAAGTCATCCGGTATTGTTCCCAGATTTTGTTTTCTAGAATTTGGGGCATTCTGTATTGAGGTATAACTTTAAAGGTATAGTTTCTTATTTATGTTTTATCCTTTCATTTTTTTATGAATATATTTGTATTTAACTAAAATGCCTCCTAATTGACATCTGGGTCACAGACAAGTTTTCAAAGCTCTACATTCAATTACTCTATTTACTTTGTTGTCTTAGATGTCCTAGCGGACATTGATAAACTTTATTATTTGTTTTCTTTTTCTAAAGATCTCTTAGGTGGCATTGACAAACTTCCTCCTGATCCTGGCTACAAGCTTGTATGTTGATGTTATAAAAATTTCTAATTAAGGCTGAGATTGGTCATTAAGTTCCAACATCCAGATTCACCAAGAGAAGTCCATGGATATGGATGTAATCCATTTCTCTTTTCTTCATTTGCATGATATTTCACCCGGATTTACTGCATGTGATGCACTTTTGTGCTATTAGCTTATTACATCTCATATCTTCCATCCTATGCAATTAATGGATTTCAACCTATAATTCTTATTATGTCTTTTTTTTTTAAATGCTCAAGTCTGTCTGATCTCAAGCATATGTTTGCAACAATTTTGTTCACCTTGATACGTGTCTTTATTATTCCCTGCATGAGATGAGATGACTAACAAAAGGACAAAAATAGCTAATAAAAAGCGCAAGTCTACGTCTTTTTAGATAAAAATATATACTGAAACTTATTTGTGAGCTTTGATTATCTATGTCTTTTTGATAGGCACTCTAGAAGCTTCAAAAAATGTTCTTTTTGTAGGTAATCTGTTATTATTATTTGCTTTGTTTTGTTCTAATTCTTCACTTTATACTGATTACAATTTTTCCTTTTATTCTTTTATACAGTGATATCAATTTTTCTAGCTGATATTGACAAGCTTATTTGTGAACATGGTTGGAAGAAAACACTTGCAGACTTATCAGATATTTTTAGGTTATGTTTAAAAAATAATTTAATACTTTATTTAGGTTACTACCTAGTTTTAAGTTAGGTGCGTATTTGCACTTCTTCATGGATAGCTTTTCAATTATATTATGTGTATTTTATTTGTGTATCACTATTGTACATTAATTTCAAGTAATTGATTACTATCTTTATGTGTTTCTTGAATAATTTTATTTTTATTTTCCATATTCTAATAAATTAAATTCATAAATAGTGAATTTAGAAAAAAAATAAAAAACAACGAAAAGTCGGTACTAATCTAATGATATTAATGTATGTGCCAGAAAATCTACTAATACTTTAGTGGCACATCTTTATATGCCACTAAAGTCGCTTGCCAATTGGTTTTGCCCAAGTCAATTATTGTCACAAAGTGTGTGCTACTGATTCCCATTGTTCATTTCTGTCACATAACAACACACGTGCTAAGTGCCACTAAAGGGATTTAGTGTTACTGCTTCTAGTGACACTTTCCGTGTGTGCTGCTGTTTTTGTGAGCTGCCTTTAGTGACACATGTTCGTAATTTACTGGCATATTTTATGTGCCATTAAATGACACTTTATTTGTAGTGATTTATCCCAATGAAGACTGCTACTTACGGAGTTGGATCAGATGAGCTACATGTCCTCAGGTGTATTGAACTCCCAACCATGTTCATGGGTTCGGATCCCGAAGGATAGATCAAATATACTACTCTAATGGTTAAGTGGTTGGTCATCGACATTCCCTCGGCCTACAATGCCATCATCGGCAGAGAAACTCAGGGGGCTATCCACATGAGAAGTGACGTCAAGTACCTGACGGTGACATTTGAAACTGATGAAGGCGATGCCTTCATCTATGTCAATCAGAAGGAAGCAAAAGATGTAATGGCCATTGCCCAGAAACACCCGAAGCCAGGAAACCCGAACGAAGAAGAAGAAACTGATGACCTACAAACCAAGGAAGTAATGCTCACCGAGGAGCGGTCTACCCGGATTGCAAAAAACCTTCCCGAGGAAAGCAAAGTCAAATTTGTAAACCTACTTCAGTCAAATAAAGATCTCTTTGCCTATTCTCTGAGTGGCATGCGTGGCATAGATCCCAAAGTAATCCCACACAATCTTTGTGTTGACCCGAACACTAGACCCATAAAGCAAACGAAGCGAAATAATGCACCTCTTAAAAGAAACTTCATCAATGAGCAAATTTTGAAACTTCTCGACGCCGGAGTCATCAGAGAAGTCTCTTATCCTGAATGGTTAAGTAACCCAGTGGTTGCATCCCGAGAGGATAGTGACAAACTACGCATGTGCATAGATTTTACCAACCTCAATGACGTTTGTCCGAATGATTCATATCCAACACCACTGGTAGACAGACTAGTAGATTGGACTGAGGCTAAGCTTCCTTGATGCTTATAGTGGATACCATCATATTCAAATGAACCCAGCCGATGAAGAAAAAACCTCATTCATTAGCGACTCCGGCGTACACTGTTACGTAAGGATGCCATTTGGGCTAAAAATTTGTAGAGCTACCTACCAAAGACTCATGAACCGAGTATTCAGCGATCAAATTGGTAGAAATTTGGAAGCATACGTATATGACATCATTATGAAAAGCAAGGAGGAAGATGACCTGATCCAGGACATTGAAGAAGTCTTCGAGCGGCTCAGAAGGTATGGCTTAAGACCCAACCTTGATAAATGTGTGTTCGGCATAAAAGCAGGCATGTTCCTCGGGTTCATGGTATCCGAATGTGATAAAGATGTGAACCCAGCAAAGATAAAAGCTCTCATGAATGCAAAAACCCCAACTTCTATTAAAGACGTATAAAGATTGCTCGAATGAATCATAACATTGAGAAGATTCATATCAAGGTACGGAGACAAATTGAGGCCTTTTTCCAAGTTACTCATCAAAGAAGGGGCCGAACCATGAAGAATCTGGGTAACTAGGGATGAGAAAATAACTAAGGAGCAAAGGGCAGCTGAAAGAGCTAACTTTGTATGGAGTCCTGAATGCCAGATAGCGTGGGAAGGCATCAAAGCATATTTGGAAGAAATGGAAACCTAACACAACCTGCCGAGGGCAGGCCTCTCGTAGTTTATTAGCCGTAGGGGAGAAGGATGTGAGTTCAGTCCTTGTCCAAGAAGATGACAAAGGATAACAATGGTTGGTATACTATGTAAGCAAGTCCCTGCATGGGGCCGAAGTCAACTACCCACTACTACAGAAAGTGATTTAGGCCCTCGTTCTTTCGGCCCCAATGATGAAACCTTACTTCCTCGGATACACCATCTTGGTCTGAACCAACCTACCCATAAGAGACATCTTGAGGAAGGTAGATCATTCAGGAAGACTGGCCAAATGGTGCATCGAGTTTTCAGACTACGAAATCATATACAAGCCAAGAAAAGCTATCAAAGCCCAAGCGTTAGCCAATTTCATAGCCGAACTACCTTTGGAAATAGATGAACAAATCATAGAATCTACTAATGATCCAGTGTGGACACTACATGTCGAGGGTGCCTCCGGGGCAGAGAAGCAGGGGGCAAGACTAGTCCTCCAAGGCCCCGAAGGCATGAAAGTCACCAAATCCATCTTATTCGCATTCCCGATCACCAACAACGTGATCGAATACGAAGCCTTCATATTAGGGCTAGAGTTGGCCAAAAGGGCAGGCATTCGGTCTCTGAAAGCATGCAGCGACTTGAATTTGCTTATTCAGCAAATGAACGGAGAGTACGAGGTCAAGGAACAGAGCCTAAAGAAATATGTAGACGCCGCAAAAAAGTTGACAGCAAAATTTGGGCAACTGTGCATAGAGAAGATTCCCCGGGCAATGAATGCCAAAGCAGATTCGCTATCTAAGTCCGAGCAATATGATGAAGAAAGAAGCCACCGAAGTATAAACTCAATCTGAATCCTGAACATCACTTTGGGATAGCGCCTACCTTATTGGAACTACCTCACTGAAGGCATCCTACCCGAAGGAGCAATAGAGGCAGCTAAAATCCGAAAGAGATCTGGAAAGTTAGTTGTCATCAGGGATGATTTAAACAAAAGAGGATTCACCTCCCCTCTACAGAAGTGTATCGGGGAAGGAGACACTGAGGACATTCTCACTGAAGTACATGAAGGAACATGCGCTTCACACATCAAGGAAGACGCATTGGACGCAGTCATTCTAAGGCAAAGATATTTCCCACCAAGTTTGAAAGAACAAGCCAGGAAATTAGTAAACAAGTGTCGAAGGTGCCAGGAGCACAGCCACGTCCAAAGATTACCATCCGAGCTCGTTAGCTCGGCTGATTACGCGATCCCATTTACAGTATAGGGGATCGATCTCATCGGAGCCTTAGTAATGACACCCGGAGGCTTGAAGTATTGCATAGTTGCAGCTGATTATTTTACCAAATGCGTAGAAGCCGAACCCTTACCCAGTATCAAGGCCGAAAACATACGCAAGTTTTTATGGAAAAACATCATATGCAGGTTCGGTTGCCCAAAGGTCATCATTGCAGACAATGGATCTCAGTTTACTGACTCGGGGTTTCAGGATTTTGCAGAAGAGTTCGGTATAAACTACACTTTGCCCCAGTGGCACATCCCCAAAGCAATGAACAAGTAGAAGTCTCAAACCGAACAATCATAGAAGGTTTGAAGAAAAGACTGAAAAAATACAAAGGAAAATGGCCCGGTGAGCTCCCACATGTCCTCTAGAGTTACCGAACCACTCCCAGAAGGGTGACCGGGGAAACCTCTTTCTCACTGGCATACGACACTAAACCATTGATCCGAATAGAGGTGACCCATCCATCCTTTCAGGCACAAGCGTTCGAGGAAGTTGAGAACGAAAAAGGGTTAAAGACTAACCTAGATCTGCTCGAAGGCAAGAGAGAGGACGTCGAACTCAGAAGAAAGGATTTCCAAGAAAGAACGGCCAAGTCCATAAATGCTAAAATAAAACCGAAGGGAATAACCATCGGGGACTTAGTCTTAAAAAAAACAAAGCTAGGTTCGAGGAAACTTAAGGGAGGAGTATTCAGACCAACATTAGAAGGACCCTTTGAAGTTGTTAATGAAGAGAGGAAATGAGTCTTTAGGCTTTGGGATGCCGAAGGTAGAGAGCTCGAACGTTCTTACCATTCTGAAGCACTTAAGAAGTTTTATGTGTAAGATTCCAAGGATTGAATAAAAGTGAAGAAGAGGACGTAGACTTATGCCGAACCTCTATTAAAACCAGATTCAAAAGTAATATTTCCATTGATGAAGCCCGAAGGCAGACAACAGTATTTCAACTGATAAAGCCCAAAGGCAGACAAGAAATGTACTTGAGCTAAAAAATACATAATTCCTTAAGTATCTTGGGGAGGGTCAGAAGAAGGCTCTACCATTGAAGTCTCCATTGGGGGCTCAGTAGAGGGATTTTGAAGAACGGGGTCCAAAGGAAGAGGAGGTTGAAGGAACTCCAGACCAAACCAGGAATGATCAATTGTGTATCGCTCCTTAGCGTTCACGTCAGATAGATCAACACCTGGGTTCAGACTAATGATCTGTCTCCGGGCAAGGCAGAAACCTTCGTTAAATTTCCCCACCGCCAGTATGGACACTTCTTTCATATTTGGGCCGAACCCGGAAAGCTTCTCATAAGAGGTCTTCAAGTTGGCCCTGAGCCCATCATTCTCTAACTAAAGCTTGTCCATATCAATATTGGTATGGTTCTTTAGGTTCACAAAGTTAACCTCATAGTCCCCAAGCTTTTTCTGGAGTAGTTTGTTTTCCTCTTGTAGCTTGAAGATTGTATCATCGGCTTCATTCAGTCTAGCCATCCGAACCTTTTAGAAAGAACTTCTTCAGCCTTGGAAAAAGCTGCCACCTCTGTCTCCGTACCCCCCACCAACTGTAGTTAAGCCCTGACCTCATCCATCGAGAGTTCGAATACCTCTCCCAAGCCCTCCCTCTGCTCCACGACTTGTTCATACAGATTGATCCTCAGGATCATCTTGGCTACAACAAACAGGGTCTGGGTAGCCCTCAGTTCAGCTTTAGATAGAACAGAACTGCAAGCCCTCAACACCTGAGCCATGTACTCGGCCAAACAACTTAACTACCAACAAAGACAAGTCAGAAAGAGAAAAGAAATAGACAAGGAAAGAAAGCAAAAGGTACAGTACTTGAGTTGTCTGAACGGCCAGTCTAGACACTGTCACATCCAGTTCCAGGAAGAGATTTTAAAGGTTGACCATGGTCTGGGCTGTAGTAGCCCCCTTCCAAAGCTCTGAGACCATGGATTTGGTGTCTTCCTCATCGAAGAGGCTTTGATCCTCATGGACGAGCCAGCCAGGCTCCTAAGGAATCAGGTCTGATCCCAGCTCGTGTAGCCTGGAATCCCTCAGTCGGTGCCTTTGTTCTTGCTCCTCTCTCCAGTCCGGACCTAGAGTACAGAAATGGCAACGGGATAACTCGTGAAGAGGGTCATTCCCGAACATTCTACATAGTTATGAAAAATAGGCTAGAAGGGAATGGACTTCAACTTAACTGATCTCCGACCCTTACCTAGCATGAACTCTATCGAGAGTACATCTTCAGGCGCCTCCCTAGCAGGGAAAAACCTCTTATACTTGCCTTGGGCAATCCGCCTTCTCTTGGCATCGGGAGACTCCATAGTCTCGTAGACATCGCCCATGGTAACCCCCGGAAGGATCTGGAGAATATCATTAGAAATCTGGGGCTGAGGATCTTCAAATCCGATGGCCTCGGGATGAGAGAAATCGGTTGCTTCAGTAGAGCCATCGGGAGATCCTCGACGATAGAAGCCACCGGCGCAGAAGACCAAGAGCTCTTCTTCATCTTCGGTGCTTTCTGTGGCATGGGCTCGGGTTCTTTAGCCAGAGCAGGAGCATGAGTGCCCTCTACCTGGACCGGAAGACATCTTCAAAGTTGAAGTCCTCAAATTTTGGAAAGTCCATTTGTGCAAAAAAGACAAAATAATTAGAGTTAATAAAGAAGTGAACGGAGGACTAAGGATAGAAAAGAAACCTTCGAGAAAAGCCTCGTGAGATATTTCCCGCCGGAGATGCCAAACCAATGCAATATCCCGAGCCGTAGGGGGAGAAGGTCGGATTCCCAAAACCCTAAGGTCACCTTTTATGAAGCCCAAATGAGTGAGAAGGCCTTGAGTGACTAGACGCTAGTGAAGAGGCACCAGGAACAATTCTTCCGGATTATCGCCGAACCAATTCACTAATTGACGAAACTTATTGTGGAATGTGGTGTAGTTTTCCTTTGAAATAGAATCACCAATGAGTTGGCATCAAACCTTTACATCAATAAGATCCCTAACTTTCCAGGTCGTCAAGAGTTTTCAGGAGGGATCGGGTTGAATAAAGAAAAACTACTTATGTCATCCTTTACAGCTGGCTGGACATTTCTAGGAAAAATTATACTTTATCATGGACATCTCTCAAGGCCCGAAGTAGTAAAAGTAACTCCGAGCCTTGGTCATAACCTTATAGTATTGGAGGAACTTCTGGAGAAGGGGAGAGACGTCGAAGGCACCACATAGGGCTAAAAATGCACTGATGTGGCTATAGGTGTTTGGGCTGAATTTATTGACAGGCACCCTGTGGGCCTTAGCCAGATGAAGAAGAAAAGGGGAAGGGGGAAACCAGAGGCCACATTCTAATTGGGCCTTGAACACTACCATCCACCCTACCCCAGGCTCGTACACTTTACACTTTTAGTGGGGACTCGTGTACGAATCATCCTTGGGAGAAAGTAGGTGGACTGCCACTCCCGGATTAACTCAGGAGTGGCCTTGCTCACAAAATGCTCCAGCTCGGACCAGTAACCCTCGAGTACATTACCCTTCAGCTTTAAGAGGCACGTATCTGAAGGACGAGTAGTAGAAGGAGAAGGAAAAACAGGAGCCATTTTCATTTACCTCGAAGCAAAGGCCTGAAAAAGTTTATTCGGCCAAGGGATCCGAAGGAGAAAGGAACCTGAGCACCCTAGTCAACCGTCACCTTGTATAGACGGTAAAAGGCAACCTCCATCGGAAGATCTTCAGAAGGATCTGGAGCGTCGGCAAGTCTTCTGACGGGTTCCAAAAAACTACTCTCACCAGTACGACCACCACATAGCTGTCGTCCCTTGAAGAAACTCATCGCCTGACAGAGAGTAGGCCGATCCGCTATTAGTGAACTTAGGAGAACTCAAGTAAAACTGAGAAGCAAAAATGAGAAGCAAGAATGAAAGTGCGAATCCCACTCCAAATCTCCACTACTTAAGGTGAGTCCGGGAATACGAAACGTCACCAAAAAATCAATCCACACCGTTTATCCAAAAAGACACCCTGAGATTCACGCCCAAACAAAACTGCCTCAACCCTAGAGGAAAGCATCCGGGAACCAGAAAGGGTCCAATCACAAGGCCCCAACTTTTCAAATGGTGGGATGCATCTGCATCCGGGAATCAGAGGGGGGCCAATCACAAGGCCCTAACTTTCTAAAGGTCGGATGCATCTACATCCGGGAATCAGAGGGGAGTCATTCACAAGGACCCAAAATTTCAAATGGCCGGATGCATCAGCATCCGGGAACCAGAGGGGAGTCATTCACAAGGCCCCAACTTTCAAATGGCCGAATACATCTGCATCCGGGAATCAAAGGGGGGTCATTCACAAGGCCCCAACTTTCTAATGGACAGATGCATCTGCATCCAGGAATTAGAGGGGGGCCATTCACGGCTCAAAAAATTTCAAATGACCAGATACATTTGCATCTGGGAATCAGAGGGGGCTCATTCACAAGGCCCCAAATTTCAAATGGCTGGATACATCTGCAT
>JBBYHH010611897.1:0-10550 GCA_038382905.1 Daphne laureola
ATGAGATCTATGTCACTCTTCTAATAATCAATTTAACCTAAAACTTTGAAAATTTAACAGATACTCCCTAAATTTATCACTTGAAGCTATTGTTATTTGATATGTTAACATCTTTGAGAATCAATAATTTTTTGAACCCGTGACGAAGTCAGGTATTTAAACTAGTTTAGTCTAAAAAACAATGAGGTGAATTACAATATTAATCAAGGGGTAAAATAGACATTTTACACTGCACCGTTTAGTTTAATGGAGCAACGACACGAAAAGGACTCAATTGAGTCAATACTTCAAAAAATAGGACTCAATTGAGTCAAAAATTTAAAATGAGACTAATATAGATCAACGAAACATCAAGTGAGTCTGTGCACGAAATTTGCTCAATTTTACCATGTAACAACTAACAATATGCACTAGTGGTCAAATAGATACGCACTTAAATGTTGAATGATTTATTCGGCCCAATAAACAGTTGAGTGGTAAAAAAAAGAACAAAACTGATAGTTTAGAGTTTTTTATGTGCCTTTTAGCCTTTTACCTATATTTAAAGAGTAAAATCTGCATAAGATACTTATTTTTATGTTTGTGATCTATTATGGTTTCATTTTAAATTTTCGCTTCATTATGATCATATTCTTAAGTTGCGTGTCCCATTGTAGTTCTTTCCGTCTAGTTTAGGCGTTAAAATAGACGGAAACGTATGAAAAGACATTTTTTCCCATAATTAATTATTACAATACTTCTCAATTTAAAAAAACTTACTCAATTCTACCCTAATATTTTTAAAACTTACACATTAATCCTCGAACTCCACAAAAGTTAACTTTTACCATCTTCCTCAGTCCTCCCCTCCTCCGTCGCCCATCCTCTCCCCTGACCTCAACCTTCTCACCGACATCTGCTTCTTCATCTTAGCTGTCAGAACCACCATCATCCATGATGGCAGGAAGAGATATCTAGAATGATTAAAAAAGAATCCATGGCATAAGCATATGTCTGAAGAAAACTCAAAATACAGACATATATGATGGCAAGTGATCAAAATATAATTTCAAGTTACTGAAGTAAGCACCAAGTTCAAGATAATCGTGTGAACTTGAAATTGGGGTCATTAGATCATGAACGGGGGATCATCCATGACCTCGACACAGAGAACCCAGTCGAACAAATTGTGATCGTTAAAGGCCAAGGCAAACTCGGGGTCGGAAGGGGAATCATAGTCCATGTGCGGTCTCAGGTCAAACACGTTGGAAGTTGAAATGATTCCCCATTCCAACTCTTTGTTCCCGTCTACCGTAAAACGATGTCGGGGTTTCGATTCAACACCCCAAAGAAAAGATGCATTTTCGTAGACCACCGGGGGTTGGTTAGGGTAGTTTGATTTGAGCATGAATCCTAAAATTAGAGAGGAAATGAAACCATACGAAGAAATTAGATGGAATGGAGGATGTGCGACAGTTTAGTTTTGTTGCTAACAAACAACCAATGGTCCATCAAATCGCTAATTGTGCATTCTCTTGCAGAAGTTATCAGTGGGGAGGTTGAGGTAAAGAGAGAGGCCGGGTGGTGGAGGAGGGAGGGATCAAGGAAGATGGTAAAAGTGAAGTTTTTAAAAATATTAGAGATTAATTAGATTAAGTTTAAAAAAAATGGAATGTATTGTAACAATTAATTAAACGTCCAAATTAGATAAAAAGGACGAGAATGTAACGCACAACTTAAAAATAAAATCATAATAAAATAAAAATTTAAAATGAGATCATAATAAATCACAAACATAAAAATAGTACCTTACACGGATTTTAATGTATATTTAAATTTTGAATGATGGCAAAGAATGTCGTTATTTTGATCAGCCAAGGTGGAGAGAAATTTAGGATCAGTTCATTGTAATTGAAAAAATAATTTTGAAAAATTTAAGAATGTGATTTTAATTAATAAATAAGATGTATGTGAATAGAGAAATTTTAAAAAAATATTATTTTATAAAAAAATAATAAATTTAAAATTATTAAATGTGTTGAAACTTGGAAAAATGAGATAAAAATTTCTGAAAATAAATTTTAGGATGCGCTGAACTGACACTAATGTTAGTACCTTAGTACTACTTCGAGTAGTATTTAAGACGCGGCATCAAGTAATTTTTTAACTTGACAGTGGCCTCTCCTAGGTTTTCTGGCTTCGCCTCCTGAAACCCTAGCAAGGCCTGAAGGAATCCGATTGGCATTCATACGGATGAATGTCGGAGGCGAGACGAGATTTCTGTCGATGGCGAATGTTCGTTTGGCGGCTTCAGCGAGTTCACAATATCTACAGAAAAAATGCTTGATTCCAGTATTTATTTCGATCTTTCTTGTCGTTCGATTTCGGTTATGGCTATTTGGTTCTATGTTACGGGTTTGCTTTTTCCTTTTTGAAACGAGAATGAACCATTTTCATCTGGCACCTATTTTTGGTTCACCCATTGGAATATGTAAACCTTCGGCTTTGTTGCTTTACACTGAAAGGTTTTCGAGTTCATGACAGAATACTTGATGGATTGCTGGTACTTCCTGTACCTGGTAAGTCACAATTGGATTTTACTAGTGATGCATGTCAAACGAGATCTATACCTTTGATTTTGTTAATCTAGATGTAGTTTGTTTTTCCTTAAGAGAAGGCTACGAGTGGTGTGTGAGATCAAAGACAACTGGTCACCAGTTAGATGGTTCAAATCGGAATAAGTTGAGGCCTCTGAATGCATGAATTTTTTATGACAGTTAGAAGTACATTGATGGAGAAGGATTTATTGATTGATTTATTCTTCAATGTAGATTGCTGCTAGTCTTTTTGCGTTGTGAATCCTAGCAGCATAAACCCTACCTGGGAGAGGCTTTGAGTCCACTGGTTGCATACGAAATGTCATTCTTAGTAGCAATCAACATGTCCCGTTTATGTCCATGCAGAAAATTGATCACAAGATACTGTTGGTGCTGGGTTCATCCGACCACAAAGTTTTGATATTGTTTGCTTTAGCGATACATTTTCTCAATTAACTTGTGATCGAGGTTGCTGGCCATTTGCCGAAGTGGTTCCTAGTAGCATGGACCCATTTGGAGAGGAGTCTTTGAGACTGCTAGTTGCATGAAAAAGGCATTTCGTAGCAGTAATTGGTGTGTCCCATTTATATAACTACAGGTCATAAGCAAAAGTGTGATTCCTAGTAGTAATGTCCCTGATGCTTTCATGACCTGCTAGCCTTTTTCTATGTGACTTGTAGCATCAGACCCTTGTGATTAAGGTTGCTGGCCATTTCTTAAAATGGTTCCTAGTAGCATGTCCCTTTTATCAGACTACTGGTCGCACATAAGTGTGATTCCTAGTAGTAATGTCCCTACTGCTTTTATGACTGCTAGTCCTTTTTCTACGTGACTCCTAGCAGCATAATAGACTATTGTATTTGTGATTAACGTTGCTGGCCATTTCTCAAAATGGTTCCTAGTAGCATGTCCGTTTCATCAGACTACTGGTCGCACATAAGTTTGATTCCTAGTAGTAATGTCCCTGTTGCTTTTATGGCTGCTAGTCTTTTTTTATGTGACTACTAGCAGCATAATAGACCCTTGTGATTAAGGTTGCTGGCCATTTCTCAAAATGGTTCCTAGTAGCATGTCCCTTTCATTAGACTACTGGTTGTACATAAGTGTGATTCCTAGTATGTAGTAATGTCCCTGCTGTTTTTTTGATTCTTAGTTTTTTTTTGTGACTCCTAGCAGCATAATAGACCCTTGTGATTAAGGTTGCTGGCCATTTGCCAAAGTGGTTCCTAGTAGCATAGACCTTTTCGGAGAGGATGCTTTGAGACTGCTAGTTGCATGCAAAATGCATTTCCAAGCATTAGTCGGAATGTCCCGTTTATCAGACTGCTGGTCGCACGTAAGTGTAATTCCTTGTAGTAAACGTCACTGCTGCTTCTATGACTGCTAGTCATTCTTGATGTGAATCATAGACCCCGAGATAACATATAGACCCCAAGATGTCCCTTCCTGCTTTTAGGACTGCTAGTCTTTTTCAATGTGATTCCTAGTAGCAATCAACATGTCCCATTTACGTCCCTGCTCTGAGAGGTTTTGTTGCTATGGTTGATTGCAGAACAATTAACGATACATTTTCTCAATCAACTTGTGATTAAGGTTGCTGTCCATTTGCTAAAGTGGTATCTAGTGGCATAGACCCAGCTTGTCCCTGCTGCTTTTATGACTGCTAGTCTTTTGCGTTGTGATTCCTAGCACCATAGACCCCATCTTGGAGAGGCTCTGAGGCCATTGGTTGAGTACAAAATGTTATTCCTAGTAGCAATGAACATGTCCTGTTTATATCACTTCTTTGAGAGGTTTTATTGCGATGATTGATTGCAGAACAATGTTCACACGATACAATTTGTAGTAGCAATGTGGATATTTTTTGTGCCTGATTCATGTCCCTTCTACTTTTATGACTGCTAGTCTTTTTCGATATGATTCCTAGCAGCATTTGCCCTGTCTGGGAGAGGTTTTGAGGCCATTGGTTGCATACAAAATGTCATTTTTAGTAGCAATCAACATGTCTTATTAATATGGTTTATTGCAGAACAATGATCACAAGATAAATTTTCCAGTAGCAGTTTTGATATTGTTGGTGGCTGGCTCACATGGTCACAGGGTTACTGCGCCTGATTTGGTTCGTCTTCTTTACAAGACTGCTGGTTACATGTAAAAGCGATGCTTTATAGTGACTTCATAGTCTGTGGTTGATATCAGGCTTGGCTTCTTGTGTGCGCAAATTATATTTTTTCATAGAGATTTTGCGCCTCTGATGGGAAATAAGTCCAATGGCGAAAATATTTCAGTAGCTTTTTTAGACCACAGATTTATACACTCTTGTGGGGACAAAATTTCAAGCAGGGCCACTAATTGTTTAGCTTTCTTAGAAAGAAATGTACATACTTTTGCATCATTCCAGGTTCCACTGTGCATGTATTCGCAACATCAATACTCTTTTGTGCATCTAGTGGATCAGGAAATATTTAGATGGTATTGGAAGATGGGTAGAGATTCTCTTTGATAAAAACCGTATAGCAGCAAGAGATAACTGTTATTTTGCTTGCCTCGAGAGAGTACTTGCTTGTTGTACAACTTATGAGGCCTAAATTTGCTATTTAGTTCAGTTAGATGATGTTGTGCTAGCTTATATCTTGTATTGTATTCGCTCTTTACATCTCTGCAATTGATGAGGAGCAAGTGTTGGTGAATTTATTCATATATGAATAAGCAGGAACAGATAATGGCACCAAGAGGTTGAAAAGTATTCCTAATGTTTTAGTCTGAGTCTCCAGCACTGAAATAAAATCATAGGTCCTGTATTTTGCCGTTCAAAGTTGTGGAGTTAAGTTGGGGAGTTTTTGCAGCAACTCTTTCTTTAATGCAATAGTACATGCCTTTAGGTTTGTCTTGTCTGCAGTAGAGAAAGTGAGGCGTTGTGAACTGAGGAGATTTATGGTGCATCCTATAATTTACTGCAATAGATGCATATGTAATGTAAGAATGAGCTTCCAGCTCTTTCCTTCGTGCAATATTGTCGTGGTGTTTGAGTATTTGTTTACATGCTTCTCTGCCAGTAGATTCTTCCCGTTCTCTCTGTTTTGTTGTGTTCAGTCCCATGTTTACATAAGAGGTTTAAGGGAATTGTCTCAAGATGCTCAAATGCTTCTCTGCCAGTAGATTCTTTGCATGCTCTCTTTCGCTGTATTCAGTCTCATGACTGCGTGTGTAGTTAAGGTGATTTATGGATGTGGAAAAGGACTCTATGGACGAATGGTTTAGCTGGTTGTTTTGTTTCATGATTTCTGCGTTTGTTTGGTTTGATGTATTGCTATTGCGTCTGATGTATTGAGTTTATCTGCTACTACTAATTGTTGGTTTGCATGTAGTTTCTCTGTGCAATGCTTAATAGCTTTGTTATCAAATGGTTGCTTCTCTGTTTGTTAGTGCTTTAAACAAGTTCGGTTTTTGTGTTGCGTTTGGATTTGCACTTCTGGGTTTCTGATGTATTTGTGATTTGTTTGTTGCTTTCTGGGTTTGTTTGGTTGTGGCTCTTGCTTGTTTCTATAACTGACACACACAAGACTAATCAATTACCCACTTCTACATGCATGTTCATCGATCGTTTGTCTAAAATTAAGTTACACGCTTCTTCCTTTTTTCCCTGGATGCAAAATCATTTTCACGTAATTAAATTGACATGCATTAAGTCGTGTGACAGCATACATAATGCGAAGAAGCACCTTTAGGGTAGGGCAATAGGGAAATCTCCAAGGTATGTATCACTTGTGGTATCTATCCTATAGGTATCTAACCATTTAAGATTGTGTCACCTAATATGTTTACATAGTGGTGCGATCTGTTTAATAAGTTTTTATATATTTAGTTTTTTTAAAAAAAATAGCTTCAATTTGCTAAAATATGTAAGAAAATATGATGTCATAAAAAATAAAATTAACATAAAGTAGTAATAATATGTTGTATAAATATTCTAAATATTCTGCTTTATTTTAGTTTTAAATTTGATAAAATAGTTAATTATTTGTAGAAAAAATTAGAATGATAACTTGGGTTTTTTCTTTAATTGGTACCATTGAAAATTTACATTTTGAATGATGTTAAAATATTGGTAGTAATTGTAATTGATATCAGTAATTGTGGTTAATTAAAAAATAAATGGTAAAATATCACAATGACATGTTCAAGGTGAAAATTTTGATTTAGATGTCTATATCTTTCATAGAATAATCTGACGTGATTTTTATTTTACCAAATTATCCGAAGCTTTAGATTATGATAAGTATGTTTAAACCGATTAATCTGTCATATCTTTCATCTTAAGATAGTATTTGTAAAAAGGTAGTAATCTTTAATTAAATTACCTAAAAATGATCGGTAGAATGGGGTTTACCTGTCTAAACATACTTACTATAAATCTTTAGTTTTGATATCAAGTTGTTACCACTGTCATCGTGCCCGGCGTGGCGGAAGCTGGTCGATCGTCGATTGAGGGGAGCGGAGACACCGGATGACGTTGATTCTTGTTGGAGGTTATTAAGGTGTAGCGAACCTAAAATCCGATTTTTAAAAAAAAAATTCTAAACTTTATTTTCTAACGTTAACATGTTTTAAGACGTTCAATTGTAGTCTTAAACTTGTATCCGACGTACGTTAGTGATTTCATGATAAATTGAGTCTTTCTAGAAATATAAGTTGAGTTCTGCTCAACACCAGATATTTAAGAAAAGAGGCCTGCTTATTTTGTTAGGCGGGACTCCCCGAGAAAGTTAAACATATACAGATCGTGCGAAATACTATCTAACCAAAGTATGTATGCTGCTATCTCTACAGAGCCAGAGTTTTGTCATTAGGGATATCTACTATATCAGTGAAGTCGGGAATAACTACCGACTGTCATTTCCCGGCACTGCTGTTGCTGCCAAAATACAAACATTAAAGTTAACCATTAGTCAAACCATTAAGTGTGCCCACCCATTCACTAAAATAACATTCATATCATCTCTATCGAGACTATCCATAATTTCAATCAGAGACCAAACAATAAACACTTATGTATCTTAAGTACAAAATCACACTCGACCAGGCGGAGCTATTTTGCGGGTCGCTTTCCTGGTTCTCCTGAAAGATATTAATGTAATGATGGTGAGTCATCGAGAGGTACTCAGTAAGAGGTTAGGTAAAGGTAACGGGTTTTATTTTAAAGTCACCTGCGGAAGAGGGTTAGCGTGTAATATACTAAACAGTTTATAAAACCTAATATCGCATGGATAATGATATGCAAATGAGATGATATGCAATATACTAATCCCTCGGTGGCTTGAAGCCCATACCACTCGGGGTCACTAACATGCGCATGGTATACCAGCTAGGAATGTACGACCCCTATACTTTCGTAATCACTCACTAATGATCATCTAATGATCAACACTGATTTGAATCCACTTTGATCGATCACTGAGCACTGCACTGAACAATTTGGGAGTTGAAAATCTCACACTTAAAAACCTGCATGCTGCTAACCTTACCATATTATTAACTTTGGGAGTTACTGAGCCCCATCCTCGATCCGAGTACTAGTCATTAACTAACCCAATATTCGGTAAGATAACCCGAAAAACATATTAAGAAAGTTAAACCCCCTTACCTGATAATCGATCCTATCTTTGCACTATGATCTGGTTAAGTTCTGCTTCAACTTCTGTGGTCTCTCGACAGACACTATAACACTATAAACAATACAATATTTATCAGGTTCTGAATATAACAATTCTTTTCCTTATCTAACACTCATAGTCAACTGTTGACAAAAAGTCAATCAATTGACCAACGTGGTCAAACTTTGCTTAAAGTAGTCAAATAACTTGTAATTACATTCAATTACCACTTAAGCATCACATAATCTTTAATTAGCATCAATTATCAACAAAGTCCATAAATTTTGTCGCAATGTGCGATTTTGCCTAATTTTGCATAAAGTGTCCATAATCATTTAAATGCAACCAATTTTATATTTAACCTTAAAGAAGCTAAATTTTACTTCTTTTACCCATAATTAAACACAAAGTCCTTAACCTTTCTCCAAATTTACAATTTAGCCCAATTTTTTATAAAGTGATCAAATTCACTAAACTTTCACTAATTTCTTCCTTAACTTCATACAAGTCCATTTTCACTCCAATTACTACCAATTAAGAACAATAACCCAATCTTTTACCAAAATGTGGATTTTGCCCTAAAATTTCAAAAAGTGGCAAAATCATACCATTTTCACAATTGACTTCCAAAAGAGCTTAACTTTCACTTATTTGTCACTAGTTACCAATTAACACCAAACTTTATCAAAATTTACATTTTGGTCCCCAACCTTTAAAAAGTGACAAATCTTCCTAAAATACCAAGTTAGCTCATTTTCACTCAAATTAATTATTTTTCATCCACTTTCATGATTAATTACACAAACACCCATTGCTTTCCCCTTCTTTTCAATTCGGCCTTAACAACATTTTTTACCAAAAATGTTTTTCTTCTTCAAACTTTTACCAACTTCCTTAAATGTTCTTAATAACATTATTCCAACATAATATCACACTTCAACAAAGAAAATCTTCATTAAATTGCACCCCTAACTTTTGGCCATTTTGACAAAAACCACACAAGATTTTCAACTTTTTAACACTTCACACATGCTTCAAATCATCAAATAATCAACATGGATCAACACTTAAACAAAGAACATCATTATTCTTTTCTCCTTAAAGTTTTGGTCAAACTTGTTCTCCCACACCCATGATGATTTCAACTTAACTTCAAGTATTAAACATGTTCACAAACAACCCAAGAACACATATTAATACTCACTTCAAACAAAATCCATATTTTTTTTAAATATCATGAAATTCGGCCAACTCATGACTCTCGCTTCCAAGATGATTCAAGCATGGTTCCAAGTATTAAACATGCTCTTAATCCATCCAAGAGCATGAATCAAGCATTACTTTAAATTTTCAACATGCTTTGAACATTACAGTACTTAAAAAATCCATAAAAATATCCAATCTTCATGGAAACATGTAGTAAATCTTTATACTACTCTATAACAATCATAAATTCATACTTACCTTAAGTAATTTCCAAGAAATCTTTGTAGAGAATTTTCCAAAAATCTGTTGATAAATTCGGCCCTAAAAGGAAAACAAAAGAGATGAGCTTAAATTATTTTCATTCTTAGTTTCTCTTTGAAACCACATTTATTTCAAGTTCACCTTATGGTTTCCTTGAAGAAATTCTTGAGCAACTTGCCCAAAAAATCCAGCCAAGTTTCGGCCAAATGAGGAAGAGAGAAGAGATGATGTTTTCCAACTTCCAAGCTTGCTTCCTTGAAGAGATCATGAAGGGAACACCTTTACTTCATGGAATCTTGATGTTTTGATGAAGGATTTGTGAGCTTTTGATCAAGAGCAAAGTATGAAGCTCATGGACAATGAAGAGCTCTTGAAAGAAATGGTTTGATAGAAATGAATGGGGATGGCCGCTTATGGTGATGAGAGAGTGGGAGGGAGAGTGTTGTAGTAGATAGAGGTTATAATTTGTTAAAGATAAATCTTTGTCAACACTCCATCTCATCATCATTTCATTTTTTTTCTCACACTCCACTCTACCATAATACCTACCAACCAACACAAACTATCAACATGTGCCAAATATCCTCCCTAAAACCGCCTGCCCATGGGAAATGACCGAAATACCCTTTCCCGTCCATTTTTCTGAAATGACCATTTTGCCATCCGAAACCAAATTTTGACAAAATGGCCCGAGACTCATATAACATTATAAAATACTTAAATCTAATAGAATTGAGCTCAAATTAATTCTTGGGACACTGGAATCATCAGAAAATATGTCCATTACATGTAATTCACAATGTCTCGGAAAATTACAATCTAACCTCCGGGCAAATAATTATCCAAAATAATT
>JBBYHH010612008.1:0-10550 GCA_038382905.1 Daphne laureola
GCATCAAGTTATGACGTTGAATCTAGTGCTTCTAGTGATGCCATTTTGAAGGCTAGTGCTGCCAGTGAGGCAATAGAGAAAGTCTATCACGGGCAATCTGTGAGTGCAAATTTTCTGTTCACCATCTTTTCCTTTTCGGGTGAGAGAAATGGTTTGCTTATAAATTCAATATGATTTTCACAAGCAGTGGCTGATTTATGGATGGGTAGTTTAAGCAAATTCCGAATTCTAAGCTGTTATTTGAAGTAAGTTTTATCAATATCTGTTTTCAGGTTGGGCCAATCACATTTCAGACAAAGTTCCAGCCACATCTTATCTGGACGCTTGAGCAGGTTTGAACACTTCTATGGGAAATGTTCTTCCCTTGCTGGGGTTCTTGTGATACGTAGTGAATGATGTGGCCAAGTTCTTTCTTAAGCTTTCGCTCTCCTGAATGATGGATGATTGATTAGCATTGTTTAATGGAATTGTATCATCATAGGAGGTTTATTTTGTCAGCATGTAGGCTATTGCGTCTGACAATAAGAAATTAAGAAGTTGGCTCTGTTAATCTGATCTGATGAGGTATTTAGTGCTCAGATGCTGATTTTCCCAGACATGATGAGTTTACTTTTGCATCCTTTAAGTCTCTAAAACAATTTGGCATGGGAGAGAACCTTGATTGGTCAGCGTTTTGGGTTAGATTATCCAATGAAAAGCTATTTTGTCAGGTTTAGATGTTTGTACAGTTTCATTCACATTGTAGAACTTGTAATGCATGGTACTGGGATTCTTCAGTTGTAAACGTTTGGCTAATTCAGTCCATTCTGCTGATCATGTTACTCTAAGGCAAAGCTGTGAATGTATATGATCAGCAGTCTCTGTGCTTTGATCTTAATGTAGTTCAGCTGCATTCAAATATGTATGCATTCAGGCAGAGTTGAAATAAGTAGACCTGACTTCGCATGTAGATGTTTTTCTTTTCTTTTATCTCTGTGACTATTTTTCTTAATAGAAGTGCTTCTTTAGTTGGATCTATATTTCTGTAAAGATTAAATCAGAGAGCCTCCTTATCATTCGTAAGTACCTTTTGTGTAGGTTAAGAGAAATATCAAAGAAAAGACTCATCAACACATAGATGCTAGATCTAAAGCAAGGTATATTTTGTCTCAAAATATTTTATGGCTGTTGAAAATATGTTCGATCTGTGTAATTTATACGATCATTGTGCAATTTGTGCAAAGGAAAGTGTGACTATTTGGAAAGTTTAATCAAAGCCTGTACTGTTTATCTGTATGGTTAAAATAAAAATAAAAAAGAAACTCTGCAAAGTTTTCTTTGAAGAAATGGATCTTGCTTGTTGGCAAAATCGAGGAAGAGAAAGATTAAGCAGATTAGAGGAGGAATGAATAAGATGAAAAGTTAAAGAATGAAGTTCAGCAAAAAGAATAGAGAAGGATGCAGTATTACTAGTTCCATACAAGATAGCTTTCATTACTTAATTCCTTTTTCGTTTGTCTTGAGTGAATTTTGATCTTGCAGGTTTGATGGTGCTGCACCTGAGCCCCGTAAGGGGATAAGAAGTGGTCATGTGCCTGATAGCAAATGCATTCCTTTTCCGCAGGTAATTGGAAAAGGCAATACTGAATTTGGAATAGCAAGCGAGGAGGGCTTTGACGAAAATGATTCCCAGAATTCGTTGTTATTAAGGAAAAATGTTCACTATTTTGATTATCTGGAATTTGAATTAGCACAAGTATCTTTTCCTTCTTTCATTTGAAACTAATAATTTGACAAGTTACCACGATGCATGTCATCCTTGGACTCTTAATTAGTATATACTCCCTCCGTCCAAAAAGATTTAAGCGTTTGACTGGCCATGAAGATAAATGAGTATTGAAGACTTCAGGAAATGAAGTATAAACTGTCATATAAGGCAAAAGTAACTTTTCGGGTGGAGAAGAGAAAAAAAGAGGGTAATAAGGTAAAAGTAGTGTTAAAGGCTTCCTTAAAAGGAAACAATGAAATCTTTATTGGACAGCCCAAGGAGCACGCTTGAATCATTCTGGGACGGAGGGAGTACAATGTTATTTTGCTTACATAGGTGCTGCAATATTTCTTAGAGTGTAATTAAGTCTGAACAGGAGATGGAATGACTATGAAAACTTTTGGCAATTGTTTGCAGATGCTGGATGCTTCCCAGGGACTGCTACCAGCAGATGAGCTGAAGAAACGATTTCATCAAGAAGGTGAATGCCACGTATCTCCATCAAACTTATATTCCCTGTGTCTTATTCCAAGCTCTCGTAATCTAATGAAGCTAGAAGAATTTGTCTTGTAGCTCAATATTGTTATTAAAACCTCATGTTCAGCCATTCAGATGATTTATTTGAAGTTAGAGATTTAAACAGCTCCAATTTAATGGTGTAGGGTAGAGTAGATGGGACTTGTGAGTCTTGAACCTAGAAAAGAAAAGCTTATGCAGTTTATTGTTGGCCATATTACCTCTTACTCCCCTAGACTATAATTGGCCGTGTTCGCAAAACTTAGCTTTTCCCCAAATCATGTTTTCACCATATGTGCTAAACCCAACATCATCCTTTAAGTATTTCTAAATTAGCTTTCTTCCCCAAAACTTTCTTTCCTCCTCAAATTAGTTCGGTCTCCAACCAGGATGCCTCCAACCACTGCCTCGTTGGCGCCGCCTCACTATTCTTCATATCCCACCAATTCACTCTCCCTCGCCTGCCCTCTAGCCCAGCCCGTTGTCGAGACTGCCACAAGCGACAGATTTGGCACCACCAGATCTGCTTCTGAGCGTGATTGGAAGTGGCGGTTCGACATGGGGATGGACGATGCGACGTTCGGCGACGCAAGGACTGACATCGCGAGGGTCGGCGGCGCAAGTGACGCAAGGACGGTAATCGTGAGGATCGGCTGCATAGGGTGGTGCGGGTTTTCGAACCAAGGAGGACGAGGTGGGGTGGGTGAGATGCCAGAGAACAAGTGCTCGACATTGATAAGGGAGGGGGAGGCGATGCAGAAGGCGAAGATCGGCGGCAACGCTAGACGGGGACGAAGGCAGAGCGGCCAGCGAGCAGATGCTCAGATTTAACTCAGCAACTCGTTTCATGTAAAATTAACAACGTCAATTCTTTAACGGCTCACTACCTTATTTGTGTAAATATAAAGTTTTAGGTCAGAAGTTGATAATTAATGTAAAATGGTACTCCATTAAATTATAAAAAGAAAGAAATTTAAGGCCGAAGCTAAGGTTTATCTGCAAACTGAAAGCCTGAAACTCAGCGAAAACAGGGTCGTCCACGAGGGTCAATCGATGGTGGAATGTGGCGAGGTGGGAAATCTGGGTAGCGGGGCGAATCAGATGCGACAAGGAGGGAGATTTGGGTCGCCGACCGTGGGCCGGGTCGGAGAGGCAGAGAAGGGATGGACGTTGACGACGGAACGGAGCAGCAGGTTCCACGAGGTGCTGGCAGGTTGCCAGCGATAACGGAGGGGCAAGGGTTTGGGGTTTCCGGCGGGAACCGGGGGTGGGGCTATGGTTGTCAGCTACAGTTGGAACAGAGGGCCAACGGTGAGGCTCTACCGACAGGAACGGTGGTGCAAGGGTTTGGCGCTGTTGATTATTGAACTTATGGCCACATGTAAATCTCCAGAGATCCATAAATTTTCAGATTCTTAGAGCTAGACTAGTTTGGGTAACCTTTTAGAAGGAAATAGTTCGTTCCTTTGTGAGATTGGCTACTGGGAAATTGGGAATAGCAACTACAGATGGTTGCTAAAGTAGATATTCTAGAACATATTGTTGTTCACTTTTTTCCATTTATTGTTGTGTGTAAAGTCCTTTTTAAGCATTCTTTATCATTTTTTAAGTATTTGTTCTTCACTCCTGTTGCTGAGAAGACCACACATAAGCATAGTGATGAGTATTCCAAGAACACTTGGACAAAATTGAAAGAACAATCTGCTTAGACCAATGCCCTAACAGATGCTACATGTTTTTTTTTTTGTTGAAGTAAAAATTGAGCGAATGTTCGTTTCTGTGTAGAGAAAGAGGAGATAAAGTACATGCTCATGTGAAATAGATGAAGTTGATGGGGAAATCTTCCCCGATTCAGTATGGAATGGATAATGGAGTTTTAGTGTTAGATCTATAAGTTTTGGGTACTCAATAAGAATAAAAAAAATTCAGGGACCAGTATAGGTATTTTCCCCCAAGGTCAACTGACAGCAGAACAGTTAAAGGAGTAAATTGATTGACAGTGGATAGTTTAGGGATTGAGTCACACCGAATTATTGTTCAGGGACTAAAGTGATTGAGTCACTATAGTTCAGGGGAGAGAGATAATTTGGCCTTTATTGTTTCCATTTTCTGCTATTTAACCACATAGATAGTATTTGTTCTTGTAGCAGTTGGGACATCTGCAATCGTTGGTACCTGTTCTATCATGCATATGTTATTTCTTTGAAAGTTTCAGGTAGCTAAGAACACAATTGGCACACCATTTTATTGTCGAGTTTTATAGTTTTTGGAATTTAGATTTTTGTTTTGAACCCGCTGATTGTATTCTGACTCATTTGAAGGGTCTAGAATTGGTAAACTGTGATCCCTTGTATCGTTCAATGATGTTACAGTGAGATTAGGGTTGTTTGATTCATTTTTTCAATCTTGGTCAAGTATTTATGTCCTGTGTTGAAACTCATTCTTTAGTTACTTATTTGAATATGAATGGAACCTCTTGAAGGTATTTGATGTTTTTTGTTTGTCTAACGGCACTTTAATTTACAGGGATTTCATTAGATCAACCTGTGGTGACTTCTTGTGGAACCGGAGTAACTGCTTGCGTTTTGGCATTGGTAGCTTCCTTAATATGCTTTACCATTTTATTACAACTCTGGTTTACTTTGCAATGTGTAGGTTATGTATGTAGTGTGAGAGTGAACATCCTTTTCGGGCTAGATTACATTGGTACATAACATGGGTAATGGTTGTGGATCTAGGGACTCCATCGGCTGGGGAAGACGAACGATGTTGCCGTTTATGATGGTTCCTGGACAGAATGGGGTGCACATCCTGACACGCCGGTTGATGTTATAGATGTGGAATCTGGAGTTTTGAACAAGGCATGAGGAGGGGGATGCAAATGGTTGCTACGGCATTAATGTTGTATATTTTTTTAGCTTGATGGTATTATTATTATAGCCAAGTTGGATTGTGAGATTATTGAACTGGATACGAGAAACCATCATGTCAGTGTAATCAGTGTACTACTCCACCGTTTCAAAAATAATGAAACGTTTTTTTATTGTTTTCACAGTATTTAATCTACGATTTATTTTTACGAAGTCATAGACATGTGATATTAAATGATTTATATGTTTTTCATAATTTATAATCTGATCTTTTTAGATATATATTTTTTTATTTTTCTTTCACTGTTTATTTAAAACAGTAAAAAAAACGTTTCATTATTTTTGGGACAGAAGTATTTTTTTTGAAGAGGCAAAAATAATATATTAAAATAAGACAAGGGTATTATCTTCAAGTAAGAGATGAATATCTGGCAGTGTTTACAAGAAATTATAATTCTTTAACCAGAATTCTGAATTGTCTCAAGAGGATGAATTAATCAATCCCTCATCCGAATCTATCTTTATTTTATCGGTTGGATATCCAGAGGAAAGAAAAGTATTGAATAGAGTCCAGAACTTGTGGGGGGTTATTTGGATGACCGTCGTGATCAACGTCATTTCTTTCTTTTCAAATACGCCAAATCGAGATAAACCTAATAACTTGCCAGCATAGATTTTGATTCTTAGAGCAACCTGCAAGCTTTGTTTCAGCAAATAAATCCGGAAGATCAATCCCACGGAAGGGGCCTGTTTGTGTCCAGAAGTGAACGAGGTTCCAAGTTTGTAGCGCGAACGGGCACCAGATAAGGACATGATCTAGGCTTTCCAACGGATCTGTGCATCTGAGACAGTCGGGATTGAGAATCTGGACTCCTCTCTTCATTAATTGATTGTTGGAAGGTAACCTGTCTAGGTAGGTCCTCCAACAGCAAATCTGAACCTTCTTTGGGATCCAAGCCGGCCAGCTTAAGGAATTGTTGCTTCCGTCTGCGGGCCAGTTTGGGGCGGCAATTAGCTTTGAAAAAGTTGAGACTGAGAATGCGCCGTCGGAGCTCAAAGACCAGCTCCAATGATCCTTCAAACCTGATTTTAATGAGACAAGATTTAAACAAGACATTAGTTTCTCGAACTCCCCTAGCCTAACTCCCTTCCTCTTAGCTCCCGTCTCCAATTCCACACCCACCTCCAAACTCCATCTTCCCACCTCTCTCTCTGCAATTCTACACTCACAATCTAGATCAAGCTTCTTCAAACGAGGAAAGAAAGATTTTAACTTTGTGTTTCCCACCCAAGTATCTTTCAAAAAAAGAGTATTTTCTCCGTTTCCCACCGTTTTGTGAAAAAAAATTATAAAGTCTACTCCTTGATCCTCCATCTCCTTTCCTATTTTGATAATTTTCCCCCAAACACCCCCTACTTCCTTCTTTCCTAAATTTACTCGCCTAACAAGGCCTCACTCGTCGCCATGAATAGCCTTTACTACCCTTACCGACATAGCGTTTTTATCTACCCTGAATCTCCACCACCATTTACTCAACAACGCGGAGTTCCTAGATTTTAGCCTACTCACCCCCAAGCCTCCCACCTCCTTGTAATATTGGAGCTGGCGAAAATCTCTAGTCCACATCTATGGATGAATCTTTGGTTCCTGAACTGGTGAGGCAAACATGGTCCAAGACTTTCATACTGTTCATGCAAGACGATGAGTAGTAGGAGTAGTATATATTTATCCTGCCCGTAAGCTGTTTTGGCTCTGTAGAATTTTCAGTCTAGATAGATACTTGTGAATCTCACAAGTGACAACAGTTAACTTGATTTATCACGTTGTAGGTGAAGAAAAATCAAATTTAGATGTCGTTGTTAGTTCTATAAACTTTTAGTGGAGTATATTTTAGACTTTTCAATCTCTACAAATAAGCTATACACTAACATTTATCAAAGGATTGTTGGAAAATTCGACTTTTTTTCTACAAATAAGCCTTTATTTTCTAAATTTTGAAAAATCCATCTGTTAAGGTGGAAACATCAATGGATCATTTAGTTTTAAAAAATTTGTAAGTTTTATTTTTCCCTTACTCATTTAAATAACATTGTTAAGTATTTTATTAAGTTTATTGTATTAATAATTAAAGGTGTTAACTAACCATAGAGGATACAGACACAAAAAGTGGGGACAAAGTATCTAATTGCGTTTTGTCCCCGTTGTGATACGCAATTAGATAGTGTCCCCACTTTTTCTGTGTGTATCTCTAGTGATTAGTTAACACCTTTAATTATTAATACAATGAACTTAATAAAATACTTAACAATGTTACTTAAATGAGTAAGGGAAAAATAAAACTTGTAAATTTTTTAAAACTAAATGATCCATTGATGTTTCCACCTTAACATATGGATTTTCCAAAATTTAGAAAACAAAGACTTATTTGTAGAAAAAAAGTCGAATTTTCCAACAATCCTTTGATAAATGTT
Organism: Daphne laureola; assembly: GCA_038382905.1. Taxonomy (NCBI): domain Eukaryota; kingdom Viridiplantae; phylum Streptophyta; class Magnoliopsida; order Malvales; family Thymelaeaceae; genus Daphne; species Daphne laureola. The sequence goes on from JBBYHH010612008.1 coordinate 7,606, forward strand.
AGAGACTGAAAAGTCTAAAATGTACTCCACTGAAAGTTTATAGAACTAACAACGACATCTAAATTTGATTTTTCTTCACCTACACCGTGCTAAATCAAGTTACCTGTTGTCACTTGCTAAATCAAGTTAACTGTTGTCACTTGTCAGATTCACAAGTATCTCTCTGGACTGAAAATTCTACAGAGCCAAAACAGCTTATGGGAAGATAAATATATACTACTCCTACTACTCATCGTCTTGCATGGACAGTATGAAAGTCTTGGACCATGTTTGCATCACCAGTTCAGGAACCAAAGATTCATCCATAGATGCGGACCAGAGATTTCCGCCAGCTCCCCCAAGAACCCACTTCACTTTAGATGGGGTGTTGCTGAAATCCAGCATTGAGCTTTCAACTCCCTCATGAAATAGCCGCTTCTTCCCACGGGTGTTAGTTTTTGATGGCTGAAAACCAAAGTACATGATCTGAATCAGACCAACCTACAATCGCATTAACTTTTAGTACCTACCCTAAAATTTCTGACAGGCATAATATATACCTCGGCAAGTGTCAAACATCTATCACCAAACTCTGGACTCCCAAGATATCTTTCAACGGACCTCAATGATCTAAAACGATTTCCAGTGCCTGGTTCAATGTAATACTGCATAGCATATTAACTGATTGTCAGGTTATGAAATGCAAAATGTAATCAGTTGAAACCATTTTTGAGAGTACATGTGTATGTGTGTGGGTATTATACACGAATGTCGAACAAAACTATGTGTCGAGTACTGGACACTAAAGTGCATATAATTAAAGAAAATTACCTTGTCAATGATGTAAGAGCTGCTGCGACGCTTTGTTTCAACTTTCCAACCAGGGGGGATTTGGAACGGTGAGCATGGTCTACCAACCTGAGGAACTATCTGCAAGTAACATGCTAATTCAAGATTTGGATAGTCAAATGCATATACATCACTTCCATGCATGGAAAAAAAAAATTAACTCACAGATTTTTCATATATGCGAGATGTTACTTTCCTCTTTGGAAAATCTTCCATCTCCCCATATAGGTACCTCTGAACAGATAAGAGAGAGCTGAATTGTTGGCTGGATCCAGGCTCATAATAAAAGTACATCATTCCCATGCATGAAAACAAATTAACTCACAGATGCTTCATATACGCGAGATGTTACTGTCCTATTTGGAAAATCTTCCATCTCCCCATTTAAGTACCTCTGAACAGATGAGAGGGAGCGGAATTGTCGGCCAGATCCAGGCTCATAATAATACTGCACTGAGAAGATGGCAATTCTCAATACAGTTCTCAATTCTCAAGTTATAGTGATAAGAAACATAAGAAAGAGATTTCAAGGCATGATATATGTTCAACGATCTTATAGTAGGTATGCAAATTAAAGAAGCTGAAACTGATGAACCCGAGTCTCCAAGTCGATAGCCCATTCCTGAGGGATGTTAAGAAAGTTAAGCTCAATTTAACTCTAGGCAAGCACTCATACAACACTGAAAAAACCTAACGAACCTAAAGAATCAGGTTGCTGGAAAAGCCACCACCAGACAGAGGCAGAGCATACCAATATACCAGGAGAACCCGAAAGCCATCTTAAAGAGAGCCCAACGTGATTGCTATCTCAATAAAAAAGAATTTGATTATGATAAGAAATTAGCATCAGGTTCAGGTTCCAGCTCAGTTGAGAAGTACAGGATATGAATTTTCGAATTGAGCTGAATCCGAGCCAAGCTGAGCAACTGCCTGCCATCCTAGATGTGTCCATCATGCTAACATGGATATTGTGCAAGGCCTTAGGTGTTAGACCCATTAATGCTAACATGAGTACTGTGCAAGGCCTCAGGAGTTAGACCGCAAGTGAAGCATTAAGCTAACAACTCACAAATATGTAAATGTAAACGATGCTAGCTGCAGTACTTAACAGTCTATTTTGTTCCAAAAACCTGATCTTAATTGTATCATTAACGACTCTGGGATCTGCACGTGAGCCCCACGTATATAAGCAACACAGATTCCACCATCGTCCTCAGCCCTGTCATGTTGTGAAGGTGTGCATTTTTAGTTTTTTCAAGTCAGTGATTTGGTATAGAAGGACGGGCCCTGAGTTTGTAAGTTCCTACCTCTACCAAAATCAGAATTCAGAATCAAAACTGTATAAAAATAAGTAAACCGCTGATGGATCATAAGATATAAAGTCTTCCAGTGCATCAGAGAGAAACGAAGGCCCAACAGCTTATAGATCACCATGCATGCAATTCTATACTCCAATTCCCTCATCAACAAATGGAATTAAGAAGAATCCTAAAAATCCAGCTGATGAAACCTAGAAATTAGTATGGAAAGGGAAATTAAAAGCAAGAGGAAAGAATTTAACCCTGTCCACATGTCTGGAACTAGATTTACGCGGCCTCTCCTCGACGACCCAGTCATTGGGTAATTCGAAGTTGGATCCCTTCTCTGAGGCGCCTCGCTCCACAATTTGCAGTTGCGATTCGCGGCGATCTTCGGTTTCCTCTAACATTTTCTTCTCTTCTCTTCTCTTCATATCCGGCAGGCTGATTGCTAATGTCTTCACTTCACCCTCTCCTGTCTCCATTTTCTGGATAGATAGCCACTCTCTGAGAGCTCCCGACTCCTGAAGGAGGAGTTAGGTAGGGGCGTTGATGTTTTTTATGTGTTTTAAGTATTGATTAATGTTTCATTCTCACTTAAAATTTTTAAACATGATAAATTAATTCTTAAAAATTTTAAACTTCTGTAATTCGGATCCTCCCCATCAGGAGCAGCCCATATAAAGGTTTAACATGTTGCTGCATCACCACCCTTTTATCGTTGTACCACTATATTATATATTGCTATATCGTCACTCAATTGATTAATGTTTTTAATAAAACGCACGATATAAAAATTATGAAAAAAATTAAATATAT
>JBBYHH010612119.1:0-18466 GCA_038382905.1 Daphne laureola
GCTCAAGATGCAAACTTCAATTTTCACAAGGCATGGAGCAATCAAAGATGAAGTCATCCACTCCACAAATGAGTTAAACATATGAGAGAAGTTATACAAGATTGAAGAAGAAAAACAATCAAGTTGTTGAAGCCAGTCTTCATCAACGTGTTGATGGAAGATGATAATTTTTTTCCAAGAAATGCAAAGGCTAGTTTCAAATCAATCAATGGTCAAAACGCATCCAAAGGGAAAGATTTCAATTGCAACGGATATGCAAGATCTCGAAGACGCTCCAACACTATTTCAACCTATTCTGGACCCTATATAAAGAAGAAGAAAGAAGAGAAGAGAAGAACATATCAGATACTGTGAATATTGTATAGAGCTAACCTATCTTTCATCTTCCACTCACTCATAGAGATCAGAAAACACTCTCGAGCTGACACTCACAAAGCTGCAAGCATCCATAGATCATCCTCAATAGCTTTGACACTTGAGAGAGTTCATTATTCAGAGAAGCCTTCTGGTTTTACATCCTACTTGTACAAGGCTTACTCTTTCATGCTTTCATTTGATCAACTTCACTAGTTGGTGTTGTTAGTCCAGTTCTATCAATACGTTGATCACAGATTATTGTCATCACTCAAAGTCTTGTTAGTCAGGTATTGTGGCATGAAGTCCTGTGTGTCAGGTAACGTTGTTAAAGTCCTGTGTGTCAGGCATTGAGAAAGTCTTATTAGTGAGGTATTTGAAAAGTGAATGTATGTCAGGCATTGGTGAAAGTCTTTTTAGTCAGGAAAGTAAAGTCATGTGTGTCAGGCAACTCTGTATAAGCCTTGTGTGTCAAGTCTTAGTTATAGTGAAGAAACTCTCAAGTGTGTCTTGAGGAGAGAACATAGGTCAATTTGGACCGAACCTCTATAAATCTCTGTGTCCTTCACTTTACTTGCATTTCTTAATTGTGCAGTTCATCAATGCATTGATACCTTGCCTTTGCAAGTGGTTTTCAAAATCAGTCTTATCAACGTGTTGATAAGGGTTTTTCAAGAGTTTTGTTTTCAAAACTAAAAGTTTTCTAAATCTGTTTTAAAGCCAATTCACCCTCCTCTTGGCCATTTCGGGGTCTTCAATTGGTATCAGAGCAGGTTACTTTTCAAGAACCTTGCGGTTTAAAGTCAAGATCTAATGGATTTTTAGTCTGAAGGACAGAGTCTATCTAGACCTCCCTTATTTGATTATCTGAATTTCAGGTGGTGGAAGATCAGAATGGAGATGTGCATCAAGGCTCAGGATTATCAACTCTGGAGAAAAATTGAAGATGGACCACTAGACATTCCATCCAAGCCTCTCATAGAATATACACCTGAAGATGACAAGAACTGCTCCATCAATGCCAAGGCCATGAGTTTGATGTTATGTGCTCTCATACCTGAGGAGTCTAACATTGTTTACACTTGTAATAGTGCACATGAAATTTGGAAAGCTCTATCAATAAGTAAGAGAAAGAGGAATCAATATTCTCAAATGACTCAGAAGACTGTGATTCAGTTCACTCTGAAGAAACAGTCCAAAACTGGGATTTCTCATCCACCGAAGAAGAAGTTGAATCCTCAAGGTATGTGGCTTCTCTCACAACCAAATAAGAGGAATGGTTTAATGGAAGAGAAGACATCTACTACATGATGGCTAAATATGATAAACATGTATCTCTATACTATGAGTTATCTTACTCCGGTGTTATCAACGCGTTGATCCGGTAGTAGAATTTAAAGTCATATGTCAAGAGTATGAGTCTCTTGTCAAAAGACTAAAGTTTGAAAAGATCAATCTAATGAAATAAATGGCAAGCCTAAAATAGAAAAATGAAGTTCTTTCAAAAGATTTAGCAAGATTTGCTGAATGTGAAAGGAACTTGAATCTATCACAAAGCTGGATTGGTTATCAATCAGATAGAAAGCAAGTTGTTTTTAAAAATTTACTTTCTAATACAACTCTTATAATTTTCCATATCTGTCACAAGAAAGGTCATTCACACCAGGACTGTCTATTTAGAAACAAAAAGGTTATTACTGGTTTGAAACATATTTGGATTATCACAACTGCTACTAACAAGTTTGGAACCCAAAAGAGGGTTCCAAAGGTAAGTTGAGTTTATCAACGTGTTGATAGGTAGCAAGGAAGGAAACTTGGTACCTGGATAGTGGATGTTGAAGATATATGATAGGATACAAACACAAATTTATCAGTCTTGTGTCCAAACAAGGAGGTACAGTTTCCTTTGGAGACAATAACAAATGTAAAGTTGTTGGCATTGGGAAGATTGGTAAAAACACTTCCTTCACCATCAACAACGTGTTGTTACTTAATGGATTAATGAATAATATTAAAAGTATTAGTTAACTTTGTGACACTGGATACAAAGTAATTTCTGGACCAGAACTATGTCATGTGATTGACAAAGGTTCAAATAAGACATTGTCTGTTGGTAGAAGATGTGAATGTTTATACAGTTGATTTTGATAAATTATCTACCTTCAATATCAAATGTTTTATTACTGAAAACAATGATGAAGGTTGGTTATGGCATAAAAGGCTTGGTTGTTGATAGTTTATTTTATCAACGCGTTGATCACAGATTATTGTCATCACTCAAAGTCATGTTAGTCAGGCATTTTAGTGTAAAGTCCTCTATCTCAGGAAGCCTTGTTAAAGTCTTGTGTGTCAGGGATTGAGAAATTCATGTTAGTCAGGCATTCTTAAAGTCTCGTGTGTCAGGCATTGGTCAAAGTCCTGTTAGTCAGGCAAGTGAAGTCATGTGTGTCAGGTAACTCTGTATAAGCCTCGTGTCTCAGGCCTTAGTTATAGTTGAGAAACTTAACTATGTAGTTCATCAACGCGTTAATACCTTGCTTTTGCAAGTGGTTTTCAAAATCAGTCTTATCAATGTGTTGATAAGGGGTTTTCAAGAGTTTTGTTTTTAAAACTAAAAGTGTTTTAAACTTGTTTTAAAGCCAATTCACCACCCTCTTGGCCATTTATATGTCTTCAGTGAAGCCTATCAAGGACTACACTAAAGTTGGTCACAAAAAATTCACAATCAATGCTAGGGCGGTAAATTTACTTTTATGTTCTTTAACTATTGAAGTTTTTAATATTGTTTCTGCTTGTGACAATGCTAAACAGATTTGGGACAAGCTTGTTGTCACCTAAAGGAATAGCTCAAGTTAAGACCACAAAGATGTTCATGTTGATCAAGAATTATGAGATGTTGAAGATGGATCTGAGGGAAACCATCAAGGATCTCTACTAATGGTTTATACAAATCATCACACCTTTGAGATAATATGGAAGCACCTATCAAAATGAATAATTGGTAAGGAAGGTATTATGGAGTTTACCACTAAGCTGGAATAGCAAGGTGCAAGCCATTAACGAGGGAGGTAGTATTGAATCTCTTAATATTAATGAATTATTTGGTAAACTAATGACTTATGAAATGTATGACAAAGAACAGGAAAAACTCAATAGAAAAGATAAATCTTTAGCCTTTAAAGGTAAGGAAAAAGAGTTAGAATCCACCTTTTCATCCAACTCTGGAGAAGAAAGTAAAGATGAAGCAGTACTTCTTGCTAGAAAGGTGAGAAAGCTACTCAACATATCCAAAAGGAAGGGTAGCAGCAATGGAAAAATGAGAGCAAGCAAAGGTCTTTCCAACCACCCACCTACTATACATGTGAAGCCAGATGGCATATGCAGTTTGACTGTCCTAAACTGCAAAGCAGTGAGAAAAAGAAGAAAGATAGCCAAGGAAGAAAGAAAAGCTAAAAAAAGTACAAGCCATACTTGAAATGCATGGTTGGATGGAGTAATAGTGATGAAACTTCTGATGTATCATATTCTAGTAGTGAAGAAGAAGCACATCTCTACATTGTTGAAGAAGAATTAAAGACTAAATCTTCATTCAAGTCCTGTGAACGCGTGGAACAATGCATGATGGTCAAAGAAGATGTGGAGGCTTTGGTAAATTCTTGAAATTATAGTGCATACACTACTCTTGATGAATTTTCTTTAATCTATGTTGAGTACGAAACCTTAGTTTTAAGATTAAAGGCTAAAAAAGTTGCTATGCTAGAAGTGATAAAAGAACTTAAGACTGAAAATGAAAAAATGTCTAGATCACTATCTGGCTTCATGAAATGTAAACAGAAACTGAACTATATTATTTGTAGCCAAAGGTTTGGTAATGATAGAACTGATCTAGGTTATGCTTCTTGCTCATATAATGCCACTCAACACGTGTACCCACTTGTGCGAAAGAATATTGCTCAATCTTCTGTTAAAAAAAGTGCTTAATAAACGTGATTATTCACATGGTCTGTTAAAGGTAATACCAGGCATTCACAAGCCATTTCCTAAGGTCACTTATATTACTTTTAAATTTGTGAGAAAAACTGACATGATGGTAGTGGGTGATTATTTAGAAATGTTGATATCAAATTTGGTGTTAAGAAAGTATGGGTTATTAAATCTATTACTAACCATTTTGGACCCAAAGAAAATTGGGTATCGAAAATTTAGTTTGTTGTTTAACCTATTTAGGTGTTGAAGAAGGAAATTTGGTACTTGGATAGCAGCTTCTCTAGACACATGATTATAGATAAATCCAAGTTCATTACATTTACACCTAAAGTTGGAGGTACAATGTCTTTTGGAGATGACAGCAAATGACAAGTTGTTGGTATTGGTAAGATAGATAAATAGACCAATCTATTGTCAGTAATGTGCTATTGGTTGAGGGTTTAAAATATAACCTCTTGAGCATTAGTCAATTATGTGACAATGGCCATACTTTTGTTTTTAAATCTAGTCAGTGTCATGTAATAGACAACAAGACCAACAAGGTCAAGTTCATTAGAAAAACACATGGTCAAATTTAAACTGTTGATTTGCATGAATTATCTTATTTCAATGTTAAATGCTTAATTGTTTCTAATGAGGAAGATAGTTGGACATGGCACAAAAGGTTAGGGCATGCAAGCATGCATACAATTTCAAAGCTATAAAAGAAGGAACTTGTATGTGGTATTCCCAAGATCAAGTATGACAAGAACAAAGAATTAGAAGCATGTATAACCCCACTCAACGCGTGGTGTCAATAACAAAAGCCTTGCAGCTAATTCACATAGATTTGTTCGGTCCAATCTCTACCACTAGCCTGGGAGGTAAAAGGTTTTGCTTAGTAATCATTTGTGATTACACAAGGTACATTTTGATTTTTTTTTTACTAAAAAAATGAAACTTATGAAGAGTTTTTCACTTTGGTACTAGAGTGCAAAATGACGAAGGCATGAAAATAATAGGCATAAGGAGTGATAACGATGGAGAGTTTTATTTGAGATGAGTAGTTACTGTGATTCTCTGGGTATATCTCACAATTTTTCAAGTGCTAGGACTCCTCCACAAAATGGAGTTGTGGAATGAAAGAATCAAACAATCATTGAGATGGTGAGAACTATGCTCAATGAGTATTCTCTTGCAAACTACTTCTGGGAAGAGGCTACAAGTATTGCATGTTATGTGCTCAATAGAGTTTCTACTAGACCTTTACTTAAGAAGACTCCATATGAACTATGGAAGGGTAAGAAACCAAGCATTGCCTACTTTCATGTTTTTGGATGCAAGTGTTATGTTTTGAATCTAGGTAACAACGCTCATGAAAAATTTGATACAAATAACGATAAAACCATCTTTTTAGGCTATTCTATGAAGAGTAGGGGATTTAAGGTATTCAACTAGAGAACCATGAAGGTTGATGAATCCATTCATGTTGTTTTCGATGAAGCAACACGTTGAATGTACACCAGAGTCTACATCTAGTCAACGCGTGGAGTGCACTCTAGAGAAATCAAATGAGCAAGATTCAACAGTTGCTCAACCATCACATGAGCTTCCAAGTGAATGGAAATTCAAATACAAATCAAGTCATTCAAAAGACAACATTTTAAGTGATGTCAGAAAAGGTGTTCAGACTCGTTCTTCATATAATTTATGTGCTTTACAATAATTCCTTCTCAATCTGAATCGAAAACCATTAATGAGGTTCTAGAAGATGAATACTGTATTTTAGCTTTGCAGGAAGAGCTAAATCGGTTTAAAAGGAATGATGTTTGAGTTTTGGTTCCAAGACCTGAAGATCATTCCATTCTAAGAGCCAAATGGATTTTCGAAATAAACTTGATGAACAAGGTATTGTCACTACAAATAAAGCTAGACTAGTTTCCAAAGCCTATTCAAAGAAAGAAGGGATTGATTATGATGAGACATTTGCTTCAGTGGCTAGACTAGAGGCAATTAAGATACTTTACACTTTTACATGTTTTATGAATATTGAACTTTATCAAATGGATGTCAAAAATGCATTTTTAAATGGTTTCATTATGAAGGAAGTGTATGTGAAACAACCTCTTGGTTTTGAAGATCCACACTTTCAAAATCATGTTTTCTTCATTTTTTTGGTTGATACACCTAATATTGGCTTATGGTATACTAGGGATACCAATTTTGATTTACAAGCATTTTTTTATGCTGATTTTACTCTAAGTAAAATGGACAAGAAGTCCACAAATGGTTCATGTCAATTTATAGGGATCTGCCTAGTTTCTTGGTTTTCAAGGAAATAAAATTTAGTTTTCCTTTCAACGGCAGAAGATAAATATATTGCAGCTCGAGGATGTGTTGCACAAGTCTTGTGAATGGTATAACAATTGAGCAATTTTGGATTCAATTTCAGAAAAGTACCAGTCAAGTGTGACAACACAAGTGCTATTTGTTTAGCCAAAAATCTAGTTCACCATTCAAGGGCTTAACATATTGAGGTAAAGTATCATTTTATAAGAGAGCATGTGTGTAATGAACATATTTTGTTGGAATTTGTAGATATAAATCATCAACTAGTAGATATCTTTGCAAAGCTCCTTTGTAAAGAAAGGTTTACATTCATTCGAAGAGAGCTAGAGATGAGCAATCTCAAGTAAGCCACTCAACGCTTGAAGTGATGGAAAATAATTAAGTGATGTAGAAATTAATTTCACAATTACACAATTTAAATTTTTTAAGATTTATTTTCTGAGTGGGGATAATTCCAAAGGTTTTTTAGTGTTTTAAGTGGAGTTAAACACTTAATTTATGGTTAACTAAATTGGTGGTAACCGTGTAGTTAACGTGCTTAACACGGTTTTAAACTTTTCATGAATCTTTCATAAATCATCCTCATTGCATTAATCCATCATATTCCCGTTACTTTTTCCTGATTACCGTTACAAAACCCTATTGAAGACTTCTGATCTATTAAGGCTTACCTATATAAGCTTCATCATCAGTTTGTGATACCACACTACCACTAACATCTACGGTAAACCCTCACACTTAAAAAGCTCAGTTCGCAAAGTTTAGATGACCACTTCTCAGAACTCCTCTTCCTTATCTTCACTGGCTCAGAATTTTGAGCGTACTCCGAGACTTGTCAACTATTTTGATGATTCCAACGGGAATTCCTTAAAAGGAAAAATGATGGCACTGCTCTCATTGTCGGTCAACATGATGACTGAGGCAGAAACCGCTCAGCAAGATCCACCACCATCACCGAAGCTCAGACTCTCAATCGAGATTTTAGCCGACTCTTCTCTATCCTCTGTTCAAGGGGTAGATCGTGCTATAGAGGTGAGCGACACATCGTTGATGGACGGAACTCTCGGTGATTACCTCAAGAAAGCCAAGAAAGAGAAGGCTTAAAAGAAGATTTAAGAACCACCAAGATGGTTAACGTCTCTACAAACTCAGAGGCTCAATGAGCTTATCCACTCTACCATCCTAGAGGCAATACCGAAAGCTTCACCGGTAAAAGAGAAAAAGACCACCAGCATCACCGCCTCCTCTTCTCGATCCAACAAGAGGAAGGCACCAACAAAAGGTCATCCCACTCCACTTGTCAAGCGGTGAGCAACCAAAGCAGAAAAGGGGAAAATACCTCCATCTTCATATGCACCAGATTTAAAGCCTCTCCTCTACTGCAGACATAGCATGATAACTCAGGTTCAACTAGAGCAAGAAGGTTTGGGTGAAGTTAATGAATGGATTGATAGGTATAATATGTTTCCCTATATTTATGATGCTGGAATCTGGTATCCAGAATTGGTAGAAGAATTCTACCAAAATTGCAAGGTACTGGATGAAGTCGACATGCCCAGTCCACACGTGGAGTCCTTTGGTCAAGGCTAATGGGTCATTTTGTACAAGGAGATAGTAGAGGAAGCAATGGGCACTCCACAAGTTGACCAGGAAGAGGTCAACGATGACTACACGAAGAAGCTAGGAATGCAAGCAGTGCTAGGCTTATTTACAGAGGAGTTTCCTTCCCTCCGTTCTAGTTGAAATCCATTCTCTTTCCAAGGCTCTCCCTCCGAGTTCTTCACTGGATCATCACGGACATCCTCATGCCAAAGGAAGCCACTCAGAATGTGACTTGAGGAGATATTTGTCTCATGTACAATATCCTTGAAGGATTTGAGATTGACTTTGCACGAAGATCGAATGATCACATGGAGTTTGCTTTCAGATCAAGGCATGGTCAGACTCTTCCCTAGTACTCTCTAATCAGCAAGATCCTGAAGGAACAAGGTTTTCCCAGAACAGATGAGGAGCCTGAAGGACTTTGCAACCACTCCTATGTGAATCCTACAAATATCCGGAAGAGTGCCATTTCAAGGATTAGAATGGTGTATGGCAAAGGAACCAGAAAAGGTACAATATGGCTCGGGAGGAGTTCATTGAGAAAAGTCCCAAGAGGGCACAACTGGAGGAAGAAAAAGCTAACGCTACAAAGGTTGCAGCTGTTGCTGTTGAAGCTGAGGAGGTAGTTGTTTCTCAACGTGATGAGCAACCTTTAGAGGACACAGAAGAAGAGCCTGCAGATGATGGGTCATCTGAGGCATCTGAACCAGAAATGGAAGAAGATCCTCTAGAACAAAAAGCAGTGGAAGGGAAAGCGTTAAGTGTTAGTGACCAATTGGTGGAACTAGCGACTCAATGCGTGCTCTGGTACAAGTGGAGTATGCTTCTGAAGACTCTGATGACTCAAGCCCTGGAAACCCTCCAGCCTCTCTAAACATAAAACCAAACCCCTTAGTCATTATAGTTTACACTCCTGCATTTCCATCTAAGCATGTTTAGAATTATGTTTTCCTGTTAACATGTTTTTTAGTGCATATTTTCTTATCAAAATGTTGGGAATGCGTTGCAAGTTGTCGTCTAAAATTGCTCTCCATTAGTCTTGACTAGCTTATAATCTATATTTCCGTGAACTCTTTTTGGATTATCACAAAAGGGGGAGTAAACTAGAAAATTAAAATTTGAAAAGTTAGCAAAGACGTAGGGGGAGTTAAAGATAAAGTAAATTTTAATGGAAGAAAGTATCAAGATTTCGGGTTTGTTCTATGTTCTTTACTTTACTTCTCTTGTGCTAAATTGTTTATTGCTCACTCATCGCGTGAAGTGATAAGGTTTGAAGTATTTAAAAGACACTAAGGAATTCTCAAATCTTTTCAATCTTTACTTTCTGACAATGAAGTTTTGTCATCATTAAAAAGTGGGAGATTGTTGGCTTATTTGCTCTCTTAGTAAAAGGTTTTGATGACAACAAAAACCTTGGGGTCATTTTGTAAAGATTCTAAAAGGTCAAGTATTGGTTAGTTATTCTACAATTATTAATTACTTGACTTAGTTATTTACCCAACATGTTTAGGAGTTTTTGAATTATTTAGCTTAAAATGCTAAGGATAAATAATATGACGATTAGGAGATTTTGTAGGAGTTAGAAAACTTTCAACTCTTCTTAGTTTAAACTTGCTTCCTTCTCCTTTATAAATTATCGCCTCTAACCTTATTTGTGTTGTATTTATGCTTTGTTTGCTTTATTTTATGTCCAAGTTAAAGGATTAATATCATCAAAATTGATATTATTCCAAGGTGATTTAAACCTGTGCTGACGTGGCTCGATGTGTTGAGTGAAAATTCGAGTCCTCACTCCTTACTTCTCTCAACGATCTAATCTGTTCCATCAGCTCTCTGAAGTTGTTAAGGCGCGTGCTCCAACGTTCAAAATCAATCACCCTTGAATACCAAACTCTTTATATACTACAGAACTTCAAGAATCAAGTGACTCACACATCAACAACACTTTGAGAGAGAGAAAGTGTTAGGTTTTTGGTGCTCCTCATGAAAACCATCAGATTCTTAGTTAGCCTTATCAAAACTAAGTGTGTTTAGGCTCCCTAGTTGCCTCAGGAAAACTAGTGTATTAGGTTGCTGGTGAGCCTTGGGAAAACTATAATTCAGATTTCAAGTTAACCTCGGGAAAACTATGTTGTAAGTTATTTTCAAGAATAGTGGAGACACTCAAGTGAAAGCTTGAAGAGAGGAAATAAGTCTTATAAACCAAACCTCTATAAATTGTTGTGTACATCTACTCCAACGATTTGTTCTTGCAATGAATCAACACGTGAAGTAACAACTTCAACTCGTGATCATCACTCAGTATGTGGAGTGACTTTATAATTAGAACACAAACACTCTATAGAAGAATTTGGTTTCAACAAATTCAACCTCCCTTCTTGGTTTCTTTATCTGGGACAACAATATTTTGAATTGAATTAATCTAGACTTGTTTCTTGTCCAAGTTCAAAGTAAATGATGAAGGAAATATTGTACAAAGGCGTGGAAGTCAGCATCTGAAGTTTCCATAAAGAAGAACCAAGCTTTGGAAATGTTGAAGATCGAATCAATCCAAGAATGAAAAGAAATTAGCTTTGAACATGAACTTCAATCTCCATCAACACCATCAACATGTTGATGGATATGCAGTCAACTTACAAAAGTTCAAAGACACCTCAGATGATCTCAGAATTCAACACTTTTATGTATCAAGATTGCAAATGATGCTTAAGAAGTAACAAAGATGGAAGGAACAAGAATTCGTCGAGAAATCATGGAGAAATCAGCAACTATTCTAAATATTGACTTCATCAACAAGTTCACCAGAAAAGTCAACTGATGCAGATTTACTCCAATGGCTACAGAGCTTTCTCCAACGGTGATTTAAAATGCTATGAAAATTGAATTATTAATTTACTACACTCAACAAATCAATCAAGGATCAATCAAGAAGGCACCTATCTATTTGAAGAAATTTTGAAGCCTATATAAAGAGTGAAGCTAAACCATTGAGAGCGCAATCAGGGTTTGAATCATTTTGTCTCACTCTGAATCTCTTTAAACTTATTCAAGCATAGATAGCTCAACACTTCAAAGTCCAAGGCTCGGCAACAACAAAGCTTTGCTACATTTTGAAGAGATTTTGGAAAAATCTTGTGTGTTTGAAATTCATATTTTGCAAAGGTTTTTCTTGTCTTTTGAACAAAAGTCAACCACTATTTGGTGTTGCAAGACTAGTTTTTCAATATTCAAGTGACTGAACTTCCCAAGGAAGAGGAAGTGTTGATAAAGTTATCTGTCAAAGTGTTGACAGCAGTTGTTTTTCAACAGTCTTGTTAGTCAGACAAACTTTTGTGTAAGTCTTGTGTGTTAGGCATTTTGGTTGAGGTCTTGTTATTGAGTCACCTATATAGTCTTGTTTGTCAAGCATTGAGAAAGTCTTGTTAGTTAGCCAATTGTGAAGACTTGTGTGTCAGGTAAAGTGTGTATAAGCCATGTTTGTCAAACAACATTCATAGTAGATTTAAACTCTCAAGTGATACTTGAGGAAATTATGTAGGTCAAGAGAGCCGAACCTTTATAAATCTGGTGTTCCTTACATTTGTCTCACTTTTGCTCATCAACGTATTAACACTCTACTTTGCAAGTGATTTTTTAAAGTGTGTTTTCATCAACATGTTGACCGTTTTAAAAAAAAAAAACTGGCAAAAGTTTTGTTGAGTCAAAGCCAATTTACACCTTCTCCCTTTTGGCTACAGGTGGGACTACACACCAAAACATACAAAGTCCAGGAACCAGTAGATAACATAAAAACCTAAAATCAAACCACAAAAAATCAAAGAAAACAGTAAAACGGTCCGCAAGCAAAGCAAGGTAAGACAGCCAGCCCTGCACCTGCAACCCCACCGCATCACATTCTATAGTCTCCACAGCCGGAGATCTCTTGACCAATCAGCACCAAAACCAACAATGTGGCCCCAAGATAGAACCTTCCAACATCCGAGTCTAGCCTCTTCGAACCTTCCACCATAGAGAGACGGGACCGTGGAAACTCAAATGGCACTGATTGAAAACTCAGATGCCAACCAAGAGCGGATTTCAGATGAGACGGCCAGGGAAATGGGGGAACCAACACCTCGGTCAAAACAAGTCAGGACCCCTACCAGTAGTAACGGCAAGAGACCCAACCAGACCGAGCTAGAGCCTCGCAGCGGTGCCAGAACGGCAAGCTAGAGCAGTGAACCAGAAGCGATCGACCATCCAGGGAGAAAGGGGCGAGAGGGGGACGGAAAAGGAGATGCCAGCGACAAGCCAGAAGGCATCATTGGTAAAGATGTCCCATCAAGACGTCGAGTGGCACACCACAGACATCTAAAGTTTTCATAGTTAGTACCTTTTATTTGACTCCCACAGTCCCAAAAAAAAGTTTCAAGTTTGTTGATTTAGATGATTTTATAAAGGTTATCCAGTTTTCTTTAGGGTCAGTTCAGCGCACATAGAAAAAAAAATTAGAAATATTTTTTTTATTTTTTTAATTATTAATACATTTAATAATCTTAAATCCATCGATTCATCATAAAATAATATTTTTCTTAAATTATTACACTTACATATATTTTATTTATCAATCAAAATACACTTTCTCAAATTTTTTAAATTTGTTTTTCCAGTCTCCTGAACTGAGCCTTAAAAAAACTTTCTACTACTTTCTTTGTCCGGATTTTATTGAAACGTTTTGTTTTAGCAGGAGTTTTAAGAAAGTTGTTCCTTCCCCTCAGTACCCCCACTGAACTTCCTCTCTCTCTTCGACTCTCAGAGCAAAGATGGTTCTTTCTTGTTCAACCAAATAAAAAATTGATACAAATCTCTAGTGCAACCTAAAATAGAAAACAACTATGGAAATGAAAAGAAGAAATCGAGCTAAGTAGAAAGAGATCCATTTGTTTATTGTTCTGTTATCACGATATTACAGTTGTACAAACATCGTTACCGGAATCACAGGTTTAGGCAGAGAGCCTTCGTTCACAGTGATGGTAGGTCGATATCTCCTTTTTTTTTAATCTCTATCGTTGGTTGTCGACGACCTGGCGGAAGGATGGCAGAGGTTCAAGCGGGCACAAAGTGGGTGATGGATGAGGTAAAATTGTTGGTGGCTTTTGATCATCGGGAGGGTGAGTCATTTGTCATATTTGTGATAGCTTCCGGTTCTCTCAACAAAATTTCTAATTTGAAATTGAGATCTAGGGTTATTACTAACGGTGTGAATGATGCCCAACCGATTGTGCTGATCTTGCAAAAGAATGACTTCCTAACTTTCAAAGCTATATTGATGACCGGATGAAGGGTTTTGATTTTGATAGAAATGGGTTTTCAGAACAGAGGAGGAGAGAGATGACTAACTCACAATTCACAAACATTTGATGAAGAAAGAGAAAAAATGGGTGAAAGGAAATGTAATTTTTCGTCATAAAAGGAAATGTTTTAAAAAATTTGGAACAAAAAAAATATTTTAATAATTTAAGAATGGAGAGATTATTAATTTATCATCTTATTCTCTAATTATCTTATACGAGTAACTTGATTTCACATGATTTTCTCTATTTTCACACTTATGTTAAGATTGGGGTCACAAAGCTTTCTCTTTCATGCTTTCTTTCATGCTTTTTATGTTGATAAAATTGTTAGCATACATTTCTAACTACTCACATTCAATGTGAGCTCAATTAAACTGTTTAACCCCTGTTGGACGGAGAGAATAAATCCTTCCCATCAACTCAAATAAATTTTATGTTATTTCTCAAGTCAATTTAAGCTCCGCGCAAAACGTTCTTAGATAGGAGTATTTTATATCCTTACACATGGTCGATCAGGTAAATTTATAAAGTTATGTAGGACATCCTTAGTTAACGAACCAACCTCAATTTAGTAAAGAAAAAAAAATGAGATAAATATTGTGAGAATCACTTTGGATACTTTCTTAAATACTTTATTATTTAAAATTTATCATATAGTCATTTTTATAGACTTACTTAATTTTAAATCCATAAAAATAAATATATGATTAATATTTAATGAGAGAGTAAAGTGATTATTGATACTGTTTTCCAAAAATAAAGACAAGACACCCAGTTAAATAAAAAAAATGTACCAGAAGATCTTTTACAACGGGTAACTGGAGTAGATCGTATGCATCTTCACAGAAGTTATCTGTGAGCATTGAACATGATGAACCGACCTGTAAAAAAATCATCATGATCAGCAATTCATCATAATGGATTTTAATCAAAAGTACCTTGTGGGGATTTTTGGATTGAATTGTTTTAATTAATGGCTCAAGGATAGTCAACAGTAATTTATCCGACTTAAAGATATGTCATGCCAAAGAAACAAATTAGTGATCGTACTTCTAGAGTATATATATAAACTCCGACTTTGATATTTGTATTTAACTAAAAAAAAATTATTAGAAAAAATTCCTCAAAAAATTCTGAAAAATATATTCAGAAACTAGAGATATTCATTTATTATTTTCATATAAATTATTAAAATTTATATATTAAAACATTGAAAAATAATAAATCAAAATGTAATTTAGTATTCTGAACTATGGTGACTCAGTAATTTAAGAGTCTTTGGGAAGATTTGTATAATGAATTATTAGATTCGCTGCAACTAAGGGCATTGACCTAACTTCTATTTGTTGACTAACCGGAAAAATAAAAAAAATTACATACTCCCTCTAGTCTCCAAAAGATGAATCATTTGTTTTAGTTGATTTACAATATTTAATCTATGATTTTTTTTTCATCCATGTTTAGACATCTAAAGTTAAATATTTTTTATGTGTATCATAATTTGCAATATAAGTTTCCTAAATAGAATTTTTTTGCACTATGTTTCTTTGTAAATATTTGAGTCAAACATTGAACTTTGAAACAACAAAAACAAATGATTCATCTTTTAAAGACCGGAGGGAGTATATTCCTAGATTGCATGCACATTCTAATTCTGTTTACATTTACTTACACTAAATTACCTTTTTGTAAATATGTAAGTGGATAGTTTAGGTGTCTTTGAGTCTTTATTTTCCTAGATGCTTGAGTTGCTAGGGACTAGCAACTATTTGGGTTTAGGGGTGTGTTGAGTGTGCAAACACGTACACATTTCCATAGTGTTTTAGATTATAAATCCATCATTTGAGCTTTATTTTGTCTATTTAAATGCACTATACTTATAAATTCCAAAGAATTATAGGTGCATATGTGTGGAGGTGAAAAGGAGCGGAAATCACACTTTTCAGGGCCTTGGGACGCATATAAGATGATTACGGGTCAAAGCACAAATTCTCAGGTCAACATAGAGGGTCAAAGTCAAGATTTGAACAAAAGGGGAGCTGAAGCAGCGCAGACCAGCGCGACCCTAGGTCAGGGGTTGCGCCGACCAAGCTAACCCAGCGCGCCCCTACTCCACACACCAGCCAGCGAGCCAATACCAACGCGCCATAGAATTTGGGCAGCACGACCCCAGTTCGCATGACCCATGTGAAACCCCCGACGGATTTACAGTTGTTGAGGCGGTTCCTATGAAATTTCCAAGCAATTTCCCCAATATATATCATTTCCCTTGTCCCAGAATTTCCCTTAATGAGTCACCATTATGTATATTAGGCTAAGGGGCAATTTAGGACCATAGACTTAGTATATATAGACCTTTAGTCTAGGTTTTAGTAAGCATCTTTTGGAGTTACGAATTTGAGCAGCCCAAGGAGGATTCTTGAGCTATTTCCAGCTAGGGTTTAAGCCCTTCAACCCTAAACTCTTCGGGGGTTGAAGGGGCAACATGTGGATAATCTTCTTTGGGTAAAATCTAAACTCTTCTTCTCTATTATTGCCTCTTTTCATTGCTATTGATGCATGTATATGGCCAATTACAACATTGGTAAAGTAGGCATTAGTGTTATGTCTTAGCTATTTTGTTGCTTAGGATTAGTATCTCTTGTTTCCATGATGAACTTGCTTCGATATTGTTCTATTGAACATTTTAGCATCATAATATGCATGTTTGGTCGCTACTTGCATTTATATATCATTAGGTGTTCGATGGAATGCCCAAGAGGGGTTTCATTAACTAGACAGGTGATCAATCGATGGAATGTCTGAGAAGGCCTGAGGAAAGATTGTTGATCGTAAAGGTTAGGTGATGCCCACGCCTCTAAACATGCACCACTAGACCATGAAAGTGGCTAGGTAATTGCGGCCTTCGATGAATGGAGGATCACGGGATGATGTTAGTAACTCATCTTAAGCTTGATCGGAAACTTGTGCTTTTCTTCATTGAAATGTTGTAATTGATTTAGAAGATGTTGATAGAGTTCCATATTTCTTGTGATTTTGTGTTGTTTATGACATGCGGTGTATTCCATGCCATGTGTTCTAGATCCCGTTCCTAGTGTATCAGAAGCTTGTTGTGAGAAGTTAGAGATGACCATCACGGGTTCGGGTTGTGGGTTAGAGATGACCACATCTAGGACACAACTTTAGAGCACACACATCTTCATTAGAACTCACCTGATCACTAGAGAGCCCATGATTGAGACTCCACATGATTGCTGCATTTTCCCCCTCCATCTCTTCATTTATGCTATTTTCTTGCACCCACCATCATATCATCTTCACCTTTACTTTACTTGCTGCCATCTTACATTTCATGATGAATAACACACACAACATGCTTATTCACTAAGCTCTTTGATTGCTTTGGGTTCGATCCCTCATTTTTGAGCCACTGTACTATGATAAGATATTGTTAGGGATAAAGTGAGGTGTTTATAAATGTATTTGATTGTTATTGCTTGAATCTGTGCTTGATTGAATTATACACCAAAAGCCTTACATCAGATACACATAGAGAGATGATTTCAGTGCTAACAGTGATGAAAAACTACTAAACTGAGGTAATAATTTTAAACAACTATTCTGCTCAGTTCAACATGGATCATTGTGAAGAATTCTGTTATATTCCGTTGCATTTTTTGGGACCCAAAATTTTTACAGTGCTATCTGATAGCCGAAATCTCGGGTATCCAGATAACGTTGTTGATTGTTTCTCTTCCTTCTTGATGATGAGCCTTCTGCTACCGATTGCCTCCTGAAAAAGACCCGAGGTTGTGGAACCCCGTGGAGATACTTCAACGCTCAAGTTAGTTTTAGTGCTTCCTGGCTAAATGTCTGTAATTAGTGAGAAAATGTCATACCTTTGCTCTCAGATCAATCCCCTTATATACGGATCTGCCTCTATAGTTTCTGGGCCACATATCCACGTTGTAGAGAATGTGGGAGTCATGCCAACTTAGAACGTGAGAGTTTAGGAGAACGTGGGAGTCATGTGTTCGAGGTCGCGGAGACGTGGCCACTAGTTCAGCCGCGGGATCACGAGTGGAGGGTGGCACGGTCACCGTGACTCGCGTGCGAAGGCTATCTATGTGCGCCCCTCGATAGGCTGCTTGTGCTTCGTGCACGTGGTAGCTACCCTGCGATGCCTGCTGAGGTGCATGCCGGGGTAGCCTAGCGAGGCCCACTGCGGTGCATTCTTGGATAGTGTACCAAGGAGCCCCCCTATAGGCGGAGTTAAGGTGGGGTCCTGAACTCCGTGTTGTTACTCATAGGGTGAAGTGAGGCGCCATCCTTTTGTCTCGAGATGTGTGGTCTTTGGGAAGATGTCGACATGTGTACGGTCGAGGCATTGAGTCGGGTAACTTCCCCGATGTTTCAAATTTCAAAATTTTAGTTTAAAAGCGCCCCTTGCACTTCTGCGCCCTACTTTTCTTCTATTTGCTCCTGTATTCTCAAAATCGCGCCGCTGCCCCCATTTTCTTTCGGTGATCGTCCGTGTTGTGGCCCTTTAATTCTTCAATTGAAGATGCTTTTACGATCTTCCATCTATCAAGCTTAGTACCCCGAGTACCTTATTGCGAAGTATTATAGTCTGTTATGCCAGGTGTTCGATGAAAGGCGCCGGTTCATCTCTGATCGCACTCATATTTGCGTTGGTTTGTTTTATTTGTTTGCTTGTAGAGAATGACTTGCAAGGAACTTCAGTGCTTGGTTACTGTTCTGCTAGAGCGTACCGGCCTAAACTCAGATAGGCTTGTTGCGGAGTTGACAAAATATTCATGGCCTATGAACATCATTGAATGTCGGTTGGCGCGGGCCAATAT
>JBBYHH010612120.1:0-10550 GCA_038382905.1 Daphne laureola
GTCATTAGTAAAAGTTCTGTGAAAAAAGATAAAAGGTTTAAGTCTCTTCTGTTAAATGACTATAAGTGTCATTTTTGTTAGGTCTGGATCGGGATTAGTCTCTTAGTACTTTCCCAGACATTTTGACTAAGGACTTTTCGCTTAGTGAGAAATTTCAGGTAAGGATTCAACTTTCTTAATATACATTCCGGGCATATATTCATGTATATTGGGTTAGTTGGGACTAGTTCTCGGGCCGAGGGTGGAGTCCGATGACTCCCGGGACTAGTTATGAGGTAAGGTTAATGGTATGTAGGTTTTGAATTTTCTGGACTATCTGGTATTCTGTAAGCGTTTAGCTTATATACTGCTATATCTGACAAGTATGGTCAGATTCTGTTATTACGACAGTTCTAGGGAACCTAGGCCCCTTGCTGCTACCATGCATGTGTTAAGTGATTCTAACCCTGGGATTTGGTTTCGGCCGCCGGGAGCGGTCGTATTCGCTCTGCTATGGATTATATTACCTTATTGGTATCTGCACCGTCCTCGGGACGGTTATGATATATATATATATATATATATATTCTGTAATACTAATCTTTGTGGAAGTTCTGCGTTATCGACCATTAATCTTACCATCTGCCCTTACTGAGTACCTTTCGATGACTCACCCCCTGACATTAATCTTTTTTTCAGGAGCTCCCGATGTGCAGCCAGCGGAGTAGCCCGCTCGGCTGTTAGTAGTTTTTGTACCGCAGGTACTTTGCTCCTAATTAGATTCTGTTTAGTTCGGGGGTTAACCTCGATTGAGTTCTGATTCTATTTATGGAAATCTTTCTGGATAAGTATGCGTTCACTAATGGTTAACTCTCGGTCCTCTGGTTAGCAACAACAGTGGTTTCCTGCAGTGTATGTCGGTATACCCCGGATCAGACCACTTGCGGGCATAGTATGTTTCTGATCTTGGCTATTCTGACTCTGTAGGATTAGCATGCATACATACTTTTGGATGACTGTATATTTTGCTATTTCGGGAGTTTCTCGCCCAACGAAGTGGGCGGAAACTACCCTCTGATGTATATCGGTATTATGTATTTGTTATCACGCGATTATCTGTAAAACCGCTAACGTGTTTCTGGGTGCAGGTTTAGGGCTTGAAAAACTAGATCGCCTTAAACTTGAAATAACGTGTTAAAAATTAAGACTTAGAGAAATGTTTTAAAACGGGCAGGTTTTGGGTCCACGAAAACCAAGTTGAACTCTACTCCGACGTCGCCTTCCGCCTCCCGGCACCATTCCCGCACGCTTTCGCCATGTCGGTCGGAGAGGGATGGTGACATGGTTAGTTTATTCAGGTCTTATTTTAAGAATTCATCCTACTGGAGTCCATTATTTTTTGTTTTCGGTGCATTTATAGTCCTTCTGTTAGTTTGATAAGTATCGATACCCAATAAAGCTGAGTATTGTAGGGCTTGAGCTCGAGCTCGTTAACTTATGTAGGTCAATTTCAGGCTCGAACTCTTCTAAATATGGTCATTAAACTTTTAATAAATGTACATATGAGTCCTTAAAGTTTTTTTCTCTTTCACTCTTAATTTGTTCCTCATCTTTACCTCTATCTCTTCATATCTCTCTATATTTCCAGAAACTCTCTAAAATTTCTTCATATCTTTAACTCACTTGTCTATCGCGATGTGTTTCAGATAAACCATAGCCAATTTGGAATTTCAATTTATTTGATTTGGACCAGCGAAGAGGAAAAGCAAGAATGAGATTCGAGCGAACGATGGAAATTATGTGACTGAGAGACTTGTTGAACCTCATCCGGTGTAGAATCCAAACCAATTGTGTGGCCCTTGTGGGTGGCAGCCACACCGCTACTAGGTTCTATACTCGCTAAGCATATCTCCTTGCTGTTGTCGTCTTTTAATTCGCCCGTGATTTGTTCAGCATTTTTCTGGAATTGTTTGCATTGTTTTCGCTATTGGGTCTCTTGGTCCAGATTCTTTCTTTAGTGATATTTGGAATTGGCAAAGAATTTGGGTTTGAGGTGCTAGAAAGATGGTGGGTGGTTTCCCGGAGAAACCGAGAACTAAAATGAAAGAGTTTCGAAGCGGAGGGGTTGTGTCGAACACTGATTCACTTTTGGTCTTTAAACTTCTCGATTAAAAAACGATGCGAGTTATGTCTCACTCCGAACATGGATAACGTCGACCGTGTTGTTGAGTCGGTGGACGTTCTTCCGCAACAGATTAACGTAGAGGTCGGACTAGTCGCTTTCCAAGTGAAGTTGCAACGATGTTGTAATGTTGGGGGTGACCCCTCCTGAATCCCTCACCCCCAGCACCAACATCATCGACGTCACTCTCCAGGACTGCCACAACCCTCGCTAACCCTTCCCACCACCCACATCGACACAATCCCATATCTAGTCATGATGTACACTCATCACCCATTACAACCATTACAAAATCAAACCTATTCCAAATCCAAATCACAGAACATAGTATCAAGCATGTCCAACCTCAGATCTAAGGATTGATTTACCCAGTCGTGCTCACAGACAACCGTATCGTCTGCCGGTTCGCCATCCGTTCATTCTACCGCGAGCGATATCCGAAGAGAGACTTTGATGTGGGTGGATTTGATTTTTTTTTTTTTTTTTTTAAGTTTTATGGCTCTTTTATATATTTTGTAAATGATTGAGTTCAATTGGATATGAAAATGAAATTTACAGAAATGCCTATAAATTAAATGGCAACTTAACATCAAAATTAACAAAAGGACTAAGATTGCACTAAAGACCAAAGATAAAAAGGACGTCAATAAGATAAATTCTTAAAACATCACCTAACTAAAAAAAAGTCAAAGATATACCCTTATAATTTATGTCACGTATAGTATTATTTTATTAATAATAATCATTAGGATTAGATTTTTTGTATCAATTTTAATGTTTAAGTTGTATAAATTATGATGATATCGTGTACCTTTTATTCTTTGCTAATCATAAAATTGTTTAGAAAGTTTTAAAACGGACCTATCGAGCTATTCGAATTGAACTCGAACTTAATATATTGGGCTCGAGGAGTTCAAGCTCGAGCCCAGATAATACCGATAAGTTAAGAGGTCAAACTCAAACTTAGGGTCCAATCCATTTACACCCCTAAATATGAGATTGGTAATCCCTCCGTTAGGTGCTAGGTAGTATAAGATATGGTTTGGAGCAATCATTAACGGGTTGGACATAAAGTATTAGATTTGGGTATGAAATACTCGTATTGGTTAATTCGGTTAACCGAATTATCTAAATGATAACCGAACACAAAATCGAATACCGCATTAATAATTCAATATAACCAAAAACCAAACTCAATAACCAAATTAACCAAGCCGAACTAATTGATCTCATAAAAGAATTTGCTTAATTCGGTTTAACCGCAAAATTGATCACCCCTACTCTCAAGAACTTGGTCCTGATTAGGGCTGAAAACAAGTCAAGCCGAGCCGAATATTAGGTTGTTCATGTTAGACTTGAAAATTATATCGAGTCTGAAATTATGTTCAGGCTTGGCTTGAAAATAATATGAACGAGCTCGAACGAGCTTTAAATCAATCGAGCTCGGGTCGACCTTGAGCTGTTCACGAATATCAATGAAAAAATTAGGATAAAATCGAGCCAAGTCGAGCATTAAGCTGTTCATGTTAGGTTTGATAAATGTATCGAGTTTAAAATTTTATTCAACCTTAGCTTGAAAATAATATGAACGAGCTCGAACGAACTTTTAATCGAGTCGAGCATGAATCGAGCTGTTCGTTTAACTTTCACCCCTAAACCTGATGTTTTCGGAAAAAAAGAATTTGGTCCTGATAGTACCAATAGTATGGAAGGCTTTGGTTGGGCCGAAATGTCCAATAATAGCCGTATAAATATAAGAACTTATTTACTATATGGACCGAGCCCATTTGAAAGCCCGCATATAGAATTGAGCGGCTTGATCATTTTCATACGAGCTCCGGAGGAAACCCTAGCTGGTTCTTCTTCCTCCTCTATAAATTAAATCGACGCTCACAGAGGATGTGGCGGCGTAGTAAATTCTCTCTTTTCTATTTTCTTTGAGTTTTTCGTTTCTTTTGGATTTCTTGATTTGGAAATCGAACTTTGTTTATGGGATGATATGGCTGTGATGACCACATAAATTCAAGCTCAACAGACCTGATTGCAGGTTTCTCTTTTTGAGATTTTTGCATGCCGATTACCCCGCTGAACTGAGCCGTCTTTCCCTCCACTTCTACTTGATTTTGATCTTCTTTATTGGAAAAAAAAAAAAAAAAATCGATTTTCTTGTTTGAATTTGCTTTTGAGTTTCTGAAATTTGATGTGTTGATTTTTTCGGGGTTACGATGAGGATTTACAGCTCCCTCTTCTGAATTTATCTGAGGAAAATGGCTGGCAGAATCGAACCTAATGACTTTTTGTCGCTACCACTGAGTAACCTCTAATTTTTATAGAATTTGTATTGTTTTGTTTGTTTTTTCAGAAGATTGTTTTCTTAATCGGATGAATGAATCTTAAGATGATGATGAAGCAAATCTTATAATAATCCAACACTTGATCTGAGGCTCTTGATGTTCAAATGAGTTGCTCTGAATCTTTGAATTCGTTCTGGGAATTAGAGTATTTCATATATTTTTAAAGAAAAATTAGCTGTAATTGCTTCTGTCATCAGGTGATGAATTTGGGAAATTAATCTTAGGACACCTTCCAACATAGCCTTTTTCAGGCTATGGATGAGAATAAAAATTCCGTTCTGATGATGATTGACAAATAACATACATTTCTGGTATTTGAATTCTTGCTGTGTGTTTTTGATAAATTTTTCATTCTGTGTTTGAATTCTAGCAGTGATCATTCATCAATTACATGAGTAGTAACATTGCTTCTTATTTATTGAATGAACTTTTCTAGATCTTTTGTAGTGTAAACGAGATAAATGGGTCAGTTGAGCGTCTCATCATGCAATTTATATTTGATTTTATGATTCTGACGTTTAGTTTGAGATTGGATTTTTATGTTGATATTCATAGAAGTTATGGCGAAGTGTAGTTCAGTACTGTGAACTGTTTGATGTTCCTCTATTGTAAAAGAGCAATTTGGACAAAAATC
This sequence comes from Daphne laureola, assembly GCA_038382905.1. Classification (NCBI taxonomy): domain Eukaryota; kingdom Viridiplantae; phylum Streptophyta; class Magnoliopsida; order Malvales; family Thymelaeaceae; genus Daphne; species Daphne laureola. The sequence continues at coordinate 5,150 of JBBYHH010612120.1, forward strand.
TGAATAAAAATACTTCTCCCATTTTCCTTACTCTTGGTACCTTGTCTATTTTATATTTTTGTGCAAAGTTTATAAAGTTTTATACTCACTAAAGTGTGTTAAATGTATCAATTAGTTTTATACTCACTAAAGTGTATTGCAGTCGTAGATTGAAAATTAAAATCTCAAGCCAATTGCAGCACGTATTATTTCTAGTTTACTGCGGAGGTATAATGGTATAAATCGAAATTTGAAGTTTAAATGGGAAACATCCATTCGGAGATGATGTATTGTTCACTCTTGGTTTAATGGCAATGATATAATAAATAATAAAGAGCAATGGCTAAATTTCAGCTAATTCTCTGCCTCGGTGCCGTTTCTTTTGAAACCCCAATACTAGAGGCACAAACGTTATTGAAACTTCTCTTTTCAGTGACATTTTGGAGAGAATGTGTTCTTCGGTATAGCCGTTTAGGTAGCATGTGTGGGTTAGGATTTTTTTAGTAAATTTACATGTAAAACTTTATCAAATTTGGATGTAGGGGCCAGAATTAGGCCAGCCAGGTCTAAGCCTGGTAAGTTCTAGCAAAGTCTCTTTAAGATTAAGCTTGGCTTGATTGTTGTTTGAATTCCATTAGAGTTCAATATTTGATTTGAGCTAAAAGCTCGAGTTATTTTTTAAAGCTTGTGAGGTTCTTTAATGGAGTCAAGGCAGACTTATCACACTTTGGAGTCGAATTTTGGGGTGGTGTATCAACTGTGGTGTTTGTTAGGGTTTAGGGTTTTCCATTTTAAGCTTGTTATGTTTGGGCTTGACTTGTTTAATAGGGTGTTTCAAAGTTGGGTATTTTAGAGTGAAAAATATTGTTTTTCATCACTATTTTTCACGGTGAGATGTTAAGTTTTTCATCATCCGGACCTAATGTGATTCATGTATAAGTGAATTCGTCTAATTCACGTGAGTCGTGAATTAGGCGAGTTTCTGATATCTTTGTCTTCTTCTTCTTCACCTGATCAGCTCGATCCGTCTGAGGTACTCTGCCACTGTCCCTCAATCACCGCCGATTAGCTGATCAATAACTCGCGAAGCCGATAATCTTTGTCTTCCTTCATTCTTTCTGACGGTGAGTTACAGTCTTCGTCTTCGTTTTTGTCTCTCCACCATGATCTGAGCTCCGTCCGCTGCCGACCTCCCATCACCAATGAACGAACAGGTCTGACACTGTCCGCAACGGCTTTCCTAGCGTCGATCGTGGTCTTTGCTCGCCGATTGATCCGCTTTCTCCAAACCGGACTTGATCTCTAACGCGGTCGCGAGCAAATTAGAAGCGGAAGCAGTGGCGGCAACCCTGGAGACTCCAACGCGGAACCGGTGAACGAACAAGAGGAGGAGGTTTGAGAATCCAAGCTTTGACGGCGGTGATGGTGGGGAGCAGGAGGAGGTAAAGTGAAGTGAATTAAGTCTGGATCTGGATCCTCAAAGTTGAAAGAAGTGAATTAGATTTCTAATTTCACTTGTGAATTCGAATTCACCGGGTGAATTTCATTTCATCTGATTTTTAACTTTGACACCCCTTAATATACGGAGTTTGAAAATCATTTTAACTTAATCACTTTATTTTTAATTTATAAAACATGTCAACTCAGTCTCTTAATATGTTGTCAAACATTATAATCTAATATTTTATTTTTTTTACAAATAGGTTACACAACTGATAAAAAATTAACAACGTTAAAATTTTATTGAATGAGTTGTTAAAGGACTAATTTTTTTGAATTTACGTAATTCAATGATTGATTTGACACGTTTTATAATTTAGAGATTAAAGTGAATGAATTAATATAGTTTATGGAACGAATTTGTAGTTTTTATACTACAAATTGATTTCGATACATCCAACGACAATATGCAGTCTATTGACGATGGTAAAAGAACAATGAACAAGTTATTTTAAGCTTCAAATTGTACAAGTATTTGAGTAAATTTTACTCCATCGGAACGTTGTGGTATATAGGCTCAAAGGCTTAAACTATGTTTTTTCGTTTCCAATAAAGAAAATTGCTTCTTGTTTGTGATGCGCCAGCATCTGAATTTCGCGATTTTGGGCCTAGACTCTATCTTGGGCTTCAGACAGTTCCGTCTAATCTATATGAAAAATTGGGCCGAAACGTCCAGTAAAATGGAACATATGGGCCGAACCCATTTGAAAGGCCATTTAGAATTTAGCGGCAACATCGTTTTCACTTGCACACGAGCTGCATAGAAAACCCTAGCTGTTTCTTCTTCTATAAATTAAATCGACGTTCTTAGAAGGCGGCGTTCTAATTTCTCATCCCACGTTTTCATCTCATCCCACGTTTTCATTTTTTTTTTCCTCCCATTTTTCGTTGTTTTCTGCGTTTCATAATTTGTAAATCAAAAGTTTTCTCATGTTTCTTCTTTTGAGATTTTTCATGTCTATTTTGGGATATGAAGTGGATGTTTTGGGGTACGCAGGATCATCTCATTTGCATCACAAAGCATTAACTGGGTGATATTTACCTTTTTTTTTTTTTTTTTTTTTGAAAAAAAAATTGCTTTAAAATCCGAGGTTACAATGAGGATCTATAGCTCCCTCTTCTGATTTTTTTATCCTGAAGAAAACGGCTGGCAGAATCGAACCTATGACTTTTTGTCGCCACCACTGAGTAACCTCTGTTTCTTAAAAAAAAAAAAAAACAATTAATGCCAGTTTTAACTTTTTTCAGTACATTTTTTCAGAAGAATTTAGTTCTGCTTGTAATGGCACGAAATTGTGCTTCATAGATCTTACTAGTTAGTTTGTGCTGCCCTTTTACTTACATTGAATTGTCTCTATAGGTCACAGGAGTTTGGGCAGAGCTCGTTCTTCATTGATAATGAGCACTAATATTGCCCAATTATCGAATGATCTCTGAGCATGCTCTTGTAACCTGAAGGAGATGAATGCCTCACAGCCTCAGTTGATTGAACATGTTGAAATTCTTAATTACTCTTCCTTATGATTGTAAAACTTTATGTTGAGATGTGGATTGTGATTTTGCAGAAATTAGATCAAATTGTAGTTCAGTACTGTTAACTACTACCTCCGTTTTAGGTTTTGTTTTAGTGTTTTTATGGTATTTAGTTTATGATTTTATTTTATTTATATTTAGATATAAAGTTTGATAATTCATATATATATCATCTTTTGAAGTATGAATATTTTAAATATATATATATATATATTTTTTTTTTACTGTTTATTTTAGTGACAATTTTAGTTAAATATTGATATTTGAAATATGGAAATATGAAAATTGATCTTTAAAAAAATGGCGGAAGTAGTATTTTAGGTTGAAACAGTGCAGTTTGGGTCTTTTTTTTTTTTTTTTTCTATCCCAGACTGTTATCCTTCCACTGCAAAAATGATAGGTAACCTGCAAAAATGAAAAAATAAAATGAAATTATTTTTCAAGTCATGAATACTAAACCCTCAAAATGATCTCTCTCTCTTTATCAATAGCATTCTAAAATTTCGCACCTCTGTCGTTGAAACACTGTCTCTCTGTCATTGCACTACCTCTTTTTATTATTGCATTGCCGTTCAATTAATCAAAAATATTTTTTTTATTTTTTGTTTTGTTATTTATAAATACCAAACTTATCTTATTTAATCAAAGTATATTTGATCGTGTATTTTATTTTTTTGTGTATTCCATTTTTTTATTATATTAGATAGTGAAGTAAAATAAAATTTTAATTAATTCTTTAATTTTATTTCACTGAAAATTATAAAATGAATTTTATAATTAAATGTAATAAAATGAACATCTAATTACAGGGAAAAAATGTTATTAAAAAAATATTTTTTTGTAAAAGTTATACGCATTACTTTAGTAGTTTAAAAAAAAAATATTAACTTATTTTTTTAAAAGGTAACCTAAGTTTTCATTAAAAAACTAAAAAAATCTTGAATCTTAATAAAAAAAATGATTAATTAGACGGTGGTATAATGACGGATGAGATGCTAGTGCAACAGCGGAGGGGCGGTGGTGGAGTGGCACGTTGAGGCTGTAAGGTGCAAATGGTCGGGGAGGGAGAGGTCAAAATATAGAAATCTAAAGTTTAAGAGTTAATTTATCAGTTTTAGAAATTTTAGGATGAAAATAAAAATTAATCTAAAAAAGTTAACGAAATCTGTCAATCAATTTAATGATAATGGCAAAATAACCTAATTTTTTAAATATTGATGGTAATTTGACTCCCAAAAAATGTTTTGTGGTAAAAAGTTACCAACCTTTAAATATTAATGATAAAATTACCCCTCTTCCCTATATAAATTTAGTTTTTTCTTCATTTATTTAGTTTTTGTTGTCATTGATTATCTAATTATAATTTATCCTCCACTCCATCTTACTCCATATAAAAGTGGACACTTGTCTCAAGGTTTTTACTCCCCTCGGGTTCATTTAAAATTCACTCCATAATAATGTTCCAATTTCTTTCCTCCGATTTTTGCTGTTAAAAAATAATAATAGATTTACTTATTTATTTAAATTCAACTATGTTGGGATAGGAAGTCGTTCTAGAAATTTTTGTGAAAATAGTGTAGCGTTTTTTTGTTTAAAATTAATATGGAAACTATGAGATGAAAAAATAGAGAAAAAAATTATTGGCCATATTTTCATTGATTTTTTTCTTTATTTGTAAAAACCGATTCAACGGATTCTCGCACTCCTATTATGAGCAGACAACGGAAGAACTGGTTAATTGGGATGCGGCATTCGTAGTACGTTAATATATATTTTTAAAATTTATAATTTTGTTTTTATTTTCAATTTACATGTTGATAAATATTTTATTTTTCAGCAGAACATTCATGGAATAAGCCCAATTTCTTGAACAAGTTGCATTCTAAGTTCGTATCTTTCTATCGAAGCACGTTCTTCACCATTCAGATGAGGTGTTGAGGGAACCGATCGTTGGATCCGGAGAATCCGAATTATATGGATTGGCTTCCCAATATTTCGCGTAATATCAACCTTGAAATGTGGAGTACTACAATACTACCAGGTTCAAGAAAGAATCCGAGAAGAACACAAAAAATGCTAAAAACGAGAAACACCCGAAATTCAAGTCATTTGACAACAAGTCCAAACTGTGAGTTTACGAGGAATTGATAATTTCTTTAAACATATCAAAGTTCAAATATTTAAGTTATTTATCGGTTTGTTAAATTTATGTATAACGAATCAATTTAATTGGACAGTGCACGTAAGCATGGCGCTATCTACGGATGGAGGAGTTCGGGGAGACCTCACTCGGGAAAGAATCAACTGTGCTGGTATAATTTTTATCAATCTACATTTTATAGTTTATTTTTTCTTTTAATATTATTTATTTTAACTACAATATTTATTA
>JBBYHH010612231.1:0-10549 GCA_038382905.1 Daphne laureola
ATTCTTGAAAATCCACCAATTGATGTTGTTGAAGCTTGAATCTTGTCTTGATGTTGTTAATACGTTGAATCCCGCATGATACCTTCGTTTCCCTTCGATTTAGAGGCTTAGAATCAGTTTTAGGGTTAGGAGAAGATGAATTTTAGAGAGAGAGAGGAGAGAGAAGAAGAAGAACGGAAGTGAAGAAGAACACGTCGGGTTCCATTTTTAAACGGTGAACTCGCGGCGCTCGTCGCTGAGCTCGTCTGCCTCCGTCGTCAATGTGGCGTCAATGCGGCGCAACCATGGCGCCTGCCTTCGAAACCTGCTGCCTTCATTCGTGTCTTGCGCGGTGCTCCTATGGCGCAACTGTGGCGCTCCCCGCCGCCCTTTGCTGCCTCCACGTTTCACGCACGACGTCTGCACAGCGCGGACGCTAAACCTTGTTGCCTCCGTCATTTGCGCGGCATCCACGCAGCGTCCAAGCGGTGCACCTACGGTGTTTGCTACCGGTCCTTGCTGCCGTGGCCTCCTTGGTTCACCACCAACCCTAATTCATCACACACAATTCCTCCATGCATTCGTGATGGTTCCGGTCCCACCTTTAACGACCAAACCACACCCGACACAACCTTCAGACATAAACCCTAACATAGGATTACCCATACAATAATCTTGAATTTAAACGCAGACCAATTAACCTCAAACGTACCTTGATCAAAAGGCAGAGTTAAGTTTCCCGCCGTCCCGGTCCATTTAATGCAAGAAAAACCTACCGGACTTTGGTGGGTGTAACAACTCACCCCCTTATTGATCATCTATTTCAGGAGCTACTGACCAGCAGCCAGCGGTTTAGTCCGCATGACTAATATTGTACTTGTACCTCAGGTACATATTGATATTCTTGATCTAGATTTATGTTTTGCGGGGGTAGTCCCGATTGGTCTATTGTATGGTTTATGGTTCTGAAAATGGAATGACTAACGGTTTTAACTTTTGTGGTGACAGTAATAGCGGTAGTGAGCGGCATCTCGAATATCGCCGCTCCACAGTATGTTTCTCGGTATTTTAGTATTTTGGCTCTGTAGTATAGCAAGCATGCACATACATCGAATGACTGTATATTTTGTGGAACTCCGCACCCAACGAAGTGGGCGGTAGTTTCTATCGGATGTATATCTTTAATTGCCTTATTAATCGCACGATATTTCTGTAAAATCACTAACATGTTTCCGGGTGCAGGTTTAGGCGGTAAGAAAACTAGAATGCCTTAAAAACCTGAATAAATGCGTTAGAAACATAAGTTCGGGAAAAAGCTTTAAAATGGGTGGGTTTTGGAACCGCAACTTTCGATGAACTCCGTTTCACCGTCACCAGCTGCCTCGATTAAAACGCTTCCGCACAACTTTTGACAAGTATCACGGAGGGGTGGTGACAGTTTGAGCTCATGTGAGTTCAAGATGTGAAAATGGCTTTGTGAGTTATCTTTGTGTAAGCTCATTCTACTCCTTATGTGAAAATAGTATGTGGTACCTTTTGGCAAGATATGTGTCTGTTGGTAAAAGGATACAACATTTCATGGAAAGGTACACCCTTCCTCCCAACCATGGTCACCTTTTTACCAAGAGGAGTGATCTCTTGGCTAAAAGGGGTATTCCTTTTTAGAATTAGAGAGGGGAGGAGAGGCCGACCCCTTCAAGGGGTGCTTATCCAAGGTGAAAAGGGGCAAGGGTTCCCCTTGACCCTTGGTTGCACCAATTCACCTTTGAAGGGGCACCCTTGGCCACCTTTGGTTGTCTATAAATACATGATGAGGACGCCACTTTATCTTCATCACTTGGAAGCATTTCCCTCTGTACTTTTCTCCCTCTCAACCTTAATTAGTAAGTATTCTTTTAGAGTTTGTGGGTGAAACCACAACTAGAGATATTTCTGTCTAGTTCCGCCTCCGAGAAGGAGGATTCAACGCCGCCCTCTTGTTCAACTTTGGAGCAAGGAACTTCTAGTTCCTTAAAAAGTTTCCTAGGTGCAAGGTACTCTTCTATTCCTCATCTCTCTTAGTTTATTACATAGTTATATCCATGTCATATGAGACACATATGAGGCATGATTTGACAAAGACATCATGCTATGACCTAGATTACTACTGTACGCTATATGTTTGCACATGGATGACATGATATCATGTGGTATGTTAATGGTGCATGTATGATATGTTAACATGAAAAACATGTTATTAAGATCCTAAAATCTTCAAATGGTATCAGAGCTATGGTTCTATATATGATCTTGTATGTGTTACAAGCATGAATTGTGATATGATCTTGTATGTGTTATAAGAATGAATTTTTATATGTATATATGTGTATGGCATAATACATGTGAACATACATCAAATGTGTGACTAGTTTTAAATCACATCATACCTAGTGTTACATGAGTGCACTTTGTCTAGGAGGTGGGTTTTAAGCGGGACCAATGTGGCCCCTCCATCTTTCTTGGGAGTGTTCCTATTATGATTCGTAAGGTTCATGTATGTGGTTTGATAAATGAGTTACACATGAACTATATACTATGTCTCCAAGATCTATGTTCGATGTTCTATCTAGGAGATGAAATTTAAGCAGGACTGGTGCCCCCTCCATCTTTCCTGGGAACATAGAGTAAAGTCTTGGAAGTCTATAAGGGTATGGTTTATGATGGATGCATACATGTGTTGTATGGAAGGTATTTTTTATCCAAGAATGCATGAGTTGCATAAGGTGCATATGTTGCATTCTTTGTAATGCATATTAGGTGTTAATCATGTATGATTGATTGTATAATTGTTTGACTATGTAAACTATGCTTATTGAGAACATTTGTATGAAATGATAGTGACATGTTTATATGTTTCTGATTGAATTCTATATGCATCTCTTTCACCACACATGAACATGTTCAATGTTGTTTCACATACATGTTGCTTGAATAAGTCTAGTTGTGAGAATTGAACCTAAAATATGAGAATTGCATCATGTAGATGGCTAGTAAGAACATCGTAGCTGAATTAAACCGAGATCTCAAATTAGATGGTGAGAACAATCTGATTTGGTAACAGAAAGTCAAGTTCATCCTGACTGAGTAGGAGACACTTGAGGTGCTCACCAATCAGGTGGAGCCGCCCAAGGAAGGGAAGTCTAGGGTTACCTCTGAGGCATACCTTAAAAAGAACTCTATCTGTAGGGTAACTCTCATGTCCACTATCGTGGATGAAATAATGGTGGAGTTCTCCATGCTGTATGATGCCAAGGGCATCTGGGATGTCGTTAAGGAAAAGTATAGGGATGTTTCTGTCAAGAAACAATGTTTCATGATTCTCCATTTTGAGAATTATGTGAAACGTGTCAATCACTCCTTGAGTCCTCACCTGCGTGAGATGTCACACATGATCCACCAGCTCAAGCAAGTTGGGCATAAGCTCACTGATCAGTAAGAGGTTCAGGCAATAATCAGGTCCTTGTCTGACGAGGATTGGCAGTTGATGAAGATTAACTTATGCCACAATCCTCAAATCAAGTCATTCGATGACATTGCTCGCTACTTACTACTTGAGGCCAAAGTTATAGCACTCAAAGACCACTCAAAGGCATATGTTGCCTCCTCATCTTCCTCCGGTAAGAAAGTAGGCAAGAAGAAAGGGAAGTGGTTTGGCCAAGGTGGAAAGGGAAAGGGCAAGGGCAAGGGAAATGGTCTGAACTTGAAGAAGTTTAAAAAGAAATGAGACATTTCCAAGTTGAAATTCTTCACTTGTGGTAACAAAGGACACTTTGCTAAAGATTGTAGGAGTGCGCCTAAGGTGCATATAAAACCTTCTGCTTGATTAGTACATGTTGTGTCATGTACATTTCTAACTAAAAGTAATTCTATGTGAATTGTTGATTCAGGAGCAATGGACCACATAGCTCAGGATAAGTCATAGTTCATGGCATACAGGAAGCTCCTAAGAGGGGTGAAGCACATTTCGATCGGAAATGATGTCCGGTTAGAAGTTGAAGGGATAGGAACTTGAAAAGTTCCTATTGATATTGGATATTTGTATCTAGTTGATGTATTATATGTACCAAATATTTGTAGAAACATTATTTCTATAAATTGCCTAATGAAATATAATTATTGCTTTAACTTTACTCGTGATGGTGTGTCCATTATTAAAAATAAGCAAATAGTGTCTACTTGTAAAGTTCATAATAGCTTGTATGAGTTAAGACCCAATGGTCATTCTATTGCAAATTCTAGTTGCCATGTGACTGAGGTCACAAATAAAATGACTTGACATGAAAGGTTGGGACATATTGGTCAAGATAGCATGAACAAATTATCCAAGTGTGGCTTACTTGGTTCTTTGACTAAGGTTGTCCTACCTAGTTGCCAGTCATGCCTTGAAGGCAAGGCAATGAGAAAGCCCTTTGGGTGAGAAACTAGAAGAATTGAAGCACTTAGTTTAGTGCATTCTGATCTGTGTGGACCATTGAGAGTTGAATCCAGAAATGGACATAAATATTTCATGACTTTTACGGATGACTATACTCGATTCACCCATGTCTTCTTACTTAAGAATAAGGCCGAGGCCTTGACATACTTTGAGAAGTATGTCAATTTGGTTGAGAACCAGATAGGTAAGAAGATAAAGTCCTTAAGGACTGATAGAGGTAGAGAGTATAGCTCAAATCCATTCAAAGCCTTTTGTGACATGAAAAGGATTGAGAGGGAGTTCACTCTTCCTTGGACACCGCAACAGAATGGTGTGTCTGAGAGGAATAATAAAACTCTCATGGATATGGTACGGTCTATGATGGATAAGGCCAACCTGGACATTATGTATTGAAGTGATGCATTGCTATGTGTAGTGCACATTCTAAATAGGGTACCAACCAAGAACATAGATGTTTCCCCATATGAGTTATGGAAGAACATGTCCCTAAATCTAAGCTATATGCGCCCTTAGGGGTGTTTAGCTTATGTACATATGATTGATCACCCTTTGGGGAAATTAGGTTCGAGGGGAAAGAGATGTGCTTTCCTCGGATATTGTACAAACTCTAAGGGGTATGTGTTCTTGGATCTAAGTCACAAGAAAGAATTGATATTTGATGTAAGAAATGCCAACTTTGTGGAAAAAGAGTTTCCTAAAATTGGTGAAAGTGGTGACTTGACCTCATTATGTTTGATCCAGGAAGAGGATCAACTGAGTGCTATAAGGGCACCAGTTGCACAAAGTGCACCCATTTCAGAGGGAGTACCTCAACCATAAGGAGTTATGACTCCAAGTGAAATTCCAGATGATATGAAACTTGATGGACAAGATCCACAAGAAAGTGGACTTATTCAAGAGGGAGTTGAGGATGTTCAAGAGCTTGAACCTAAATCACCATCGCCAGTGTTAAGAAGATCAACAAGGAAATCCAGGCCACCCATGAGATGAGGAATCTCAGATGGTGAGACTTACTTCATCGCATCTAAATTAGATGAACCAAGTAATATTAAAGAGGCTCTTGAAGGGGCACAAAGGGAGGAATAGATAAATGCAATGAATGATGAGTTACATTCAATACCTATCAATAGAGTATGGGAGTTATCTAATCTTCCTCACGGTCGAAAGGCAATTAGGAACAAGTGGGTTCTCAGATAAAGAAAAACTCTGATGGAAGTATCGAAAGATACAAGGCCCATTTGGTAGTCAAAGGATTCTCACAGAAGGAGGATATTGATTTCAAAGACACCTTCTCTCATGTCATCTAGTTTAATTCCATCAGGTTAATACTTGAAATAGTTTCAAATATGAACCTCAAATTACATCAGATGGATGTAAAGACAGCCTTCCTCAATGGTGATTTGAGTGAAGAAATTTACATGAAATAACCTGAGGGGTTTGTTCAAGAGGGAAATGAGGACAAGGTATGAAGACTTAAGAAGTCTATTTATAGTCTCAAACAAGATTCAAGATAGTGGTACTTGAAGTTTCACCATGCAATCACAAGTTATGGCTTCGTGATGATGCATGAAGACCATTGTGTATACTTGCTCTCAAATGGTTCAGGATTTGCCATTTTGCCATTATATGTTGATGAAAGTTTAATTGAAAGTAGCGGGTTAGAGTTGCAATCAACTATTAAAGGATGGTTGTTGGTGGCAGTACTTCAATAAGGACCACCACGCTGTTGAATCTATGCCTTTTGGTTTTAAGAACATTAAGCTTCATCTCCATGTTATGGTGGGTTAGCCTGCACAATTAAACATAATATGTAGACCACGTCAGAGTTTTTCCTGACGATGGGTCCTCCGATGCTTAAGTGAGTAAAACGGGTGAAGAGAATGTGCCAGACTTTGGGCAGAGTGAATAGTTACCATAAATGATGGAATGAGATAGGCTTATATAGTCTTGTCTAATAGAGTGGTACATATGTAATACTTTGATACGAAAGAGGCGGTTGGTCTCAGAGGACAAGTGGAAAATATATTCTGGATGCAAGCCATTAGGTAGTAATGCACTGAGGGCATGATCTTGATTCGTGGGCGTATACATTCAGGTATGGTGTGTTCAGCTATTTTTAATAGGCCCCCTTTCATGGGTTGTTGACTCAAGCGTCTTTGTGGGCTTTTTGGATTTATAGGCCCATTTTGGTCATTGGAGACTTGGTTTGGTCCTATTGGCTATCATGTCCTCCGTAACAGTGACCTTTCGGACTGAAAGGACTGTAGGTCACCCACTGGGTCATGGGCATCTTCTATAGTCGGTTATGTTCCCTGGTTTGGAGCTCTTAGAATTGCCCCATTTTTATTCTCAAATGCATGTGCATCTGGTCATTGTAATATTGCGGCCTTAGAATTGCCCCCTTTTGATTCCCGGATGCATGTGCATTCGGCCATTGTAATGTTGGGGCCTTCGAATTGCCCCTTTTTAGTTCGCGGATGCATGTGCGTCTAGTTATTATAATGTTGGGGCCTTAGAATTACCCCCTTTTGGTTCCAGGATGCATGTGCATCCGGTCATTGTAATGTTGGGGCCTTAGAATTGCCCCCTTTAGATTCCCCGATGCATGTGCATCCGGGCATTATAATGTTAGGACCTTATAATTACCCCTATTGATTCTCGGATGCATGTGCATCCGGCCATTGTAATATTGGGGCCTTAGAATTACCCCCTATTGGTTCCCGAATGCATGTACATCCGGCCATTGTAATGTTGGATCCTTAGAATTACGCCCTTTTGGTTCCCAGATGCATGTGCATCCGGCCATTGTAATGTTGGGGCCTTAGAATTGCCCCCTTTTGATTCTCGGATGCATGTGCATCCGGCCATTGTAATATTGGGGCCTTAGAATTGCCCCCTTTTGATTCCTAGATGCATGTGCATCAGGGTTATAATGGTTTCATATGGATCTCGGTAGCTTTCCTATGAGTACTGATGATTTAACCATCATGCCAGATGCTTTCCTTCGGGTAATGGTGGTTTAAGTATGCCATGAATCTCTTGGTAACTTTTTCGATTAATGGTGTGGATTAAGCTTCTAGCGACGTTTCGTATTCCTGGACGATCTTTAAATACTTGAGAAGTGAATTGGAATTTTCAATTCACATTCTTGCTTCCTTCTCTTACTCGTCTACTTCCTTTCGACTCGTGATTCGAGGTAAAATAAATGGTATCTTTTCCTCTTCCTCTTAGTACTCGTCCTTCGGACCCATGCATTCTAGAGGTGAAAGGTATTGTTCCTGAGGGTTATTGGACCGAAGTCGAGAGTTTCAAAAGTAAGGCTACTTCGGACTTAGTTCGGGAGTGGCATTCGACCTACTTTTTACCCCGGTCCATTCGTACTCGGATTCCTACTGATAGGTGTAAGGTGTATGAGCCAGAGGTAGGTTGGATGGTAGTTTTTAAGGCTCAGCTTGAGTGCGGCCTTAGGTTCCCTCCTCATCATTTCCTCCGCCTGTTGGCTTGAGCCCATGGTGTAGAAGTGAACCAATTCAGTCCTAACACCTACTATCATATTAATGCCTACTTGACTCTCTGTGGTGCCTTCGGTGTTTCTCCCATTCTTCCCACTTTTATCCAATATTAGAAAATAATGACCAAGACTCGGAATTGCTTTTACTTCTTCAGCCCCTGAGGAACCTCACCCATAAAATACAACTTCACGTGGAAGTGTCCCACCAGCCACAAAGGTTGGCATAAAGGATTATTCTTCCTGCAGCCCGATCCCTATTGGAAGCTTCAAACTGTCTAGAAAGTTGTGGATCTCCTCGATGTCAAGACCCCTTGGCATCTCCTTAATGACCCGATCTCTAAGGAAAACTATAATAAATTTTACCATGAGCTCCGACGATTAGTCAATTGGATGATCTCGGAGAATTATTCCCGGTGCCACTTCATTTGTGCTTGGTTACACATGGTGTCCTTATGCATCTTGGTTTAATAAAGGGACCTAGCAGCACTCGGGATTCTTCCCCGTCATCTTGGGATATATCTTTGGTTTGGCATCTCCATCGGCACATATCTCACGAGGCATTTCTCAAAGGTTCTTTTCTATCCTTTGTGTAATGGTTCAGTCTAATATTAACTCTAATTTATCCTATCTTTTTGTAGAGATGAGTTTTTCAGACAATGAGGATATCAACTTTGAAGATGTCTTCAAGAATTCTTTGGGTAGGACATCGGCTCTGCCTCCGCCTCTAGAGCCTGCGCGCTAAGAGAACTCTGAAAAGGAAAAAAATGTCAGGTTATGCTGTGCCTACTACTGTAGTGGAGGAAACTCCCAATGGCTCCTCAGAAGCACCTGAATTCTACTACCATGGTGCCTCCGGTGGCGAGGGCTCCCCTCCTTGTACTTCGGATGAAAATATGCTAAAAATCCCTGCTGGTGTAACTTGTGATCATGTCTACAAGTCTATTGAAGAGATTGATGCTAAGTGGAGGAAAATTGGTCGGGGGAAGTATAAGATGTTTATCCCTGCAAGCGAAGCACCAGAAGATGTTCTCCCGATGGAGTACCCGTTAGGTAAGAATAAATCATCAATTAGGTTGAAGTCCCTCCCTTTCTGGCCAATCTTTTATAATTTGCACCGGATGTTCGGGATGATCCTCTTCACTTCCTGTCTTGTTCTCATTCTTGCACTCTAGGTCCGGATTGGAGAGATGTTCAAGAGGAAAAGTGTCAACAAAGGGATGCCTAGCTTCACCATTTGGGAGTGGATCTAATCTCCTGGGAACCCGGTTGGTTGGTGCATGAGGACCAAAGTCTTCTGGATGACCAAGATGCTAGAGTCATGGCTCCGAAGCTGTGGTGGGGGATTATAATAGCCCGAACCATGGATGATATTCAAACTCTTCTCTCGGACCTGGATGTGGCAGCTTCTAGGATGGTGGTTCAGTCTTCCCAGGTTATTTTTTTTTGTTCTTAAATCTTTTCTTTTTATTGCTGACTTACTTTTGATTGCAGGTCCATTGTGTGGCCCGATGGATTGCCCAATTAGTTTGGGCTACCAGCTTTGTTCGGTCTCACGCTAAGCTTTGGACGACTCAGGCTTTGATGGTTATTGCCCAGATGATCCAAAGGATCAACATCTATGAGCAAGTATTGGGAAGAAAGGTGAGCCCAGCTGAGTCATTCGAGCTTCTGATGGATGAGGTTCATGAAGAGCTTAAACTGGTAGGGGGTGCTGACGCTGAGGTAGCTTCTTTTGTAAAGGCCGAAATTGCTCTGGCCACTATAATGGCTTCTCGAATGGTCCCTCTGAAGGATGCTAAGAATGAAGTCTTTAAGCTTCAAGAAAAAGTGGAGTCACTTCTGAAGAAGGTTGGAGAATCTGATGTCAACTTTACGAATCTGAAGGATCATTTTAAGTCTGACAAGAAAGGTCTTCGGGATAAGATCAGGGGGCTGGAGGCTAAGCTAAAGAAGAGTACTGACAGGGCATCCAGGTATCGGCAGAAGGTAATTGATGCGGCTTTTTTGGTGGTTGGAAAATTCTGCGAAGGCTTATGCTTTACCCAGACGCAGATATTGGACCGGAACATGAGGGTTGATCTTTCGGGTCTTGACTCCACAGAATAATACAACATGAATCCCTCTTGGTGCGACCCTGAATTCTGGGAGCCCCCGAAGCCCTCTGAACCTTTAAATCCTGAACCCTCAACCCTTCCTTTGGACGAACCTTCAGCACTCAATCCTTCTGACTTGTGATACCCTTTACTTACGTTTGTTAATGCCTTCGGACTCTCAATATTTTAAGGAAGTATTTTGGAGATTGATTTTTATAGAGGTTCGGTATAAAACCTACATTCTCTCTTTTTCTTTCATTGGATCTTTCAAACTTACATTTACACGTAAAACCTCTTAAGTGCTTTAGAGTGGTAAGAGTGTTGAAGCTCTCTGCGCTCTTCATCCCGAAGTCTATATACTTCTTTCTAATGTTCATGGATGACTTTGAAAGGTCCTTCCCATGTTTCCCCGAATACTCCTCATTTGGGCTTTCTTGAACCCAACTTTGTCTGCCTTAGAACTAGATCTCCAACTGTTATTCCTTTAGGCTT
>JBBYHH010612342.1:0-10549 GCA_038382905.1 Daphne laureola
ATTTATATGAGTTAATCTGCATGCATATGACGTATAAAGAGACTATGAAAGATCTAAAATTATCATCCGTGTCATCCAACCCAATCTCACAGAAGAAACACACAGTATCAATATTTTGATCCCAGGTCTAGATCCTAACCTTTGTAGCCAGCCTGTTATGAAGAGTCAACCACAAGATAAAGCCAAACCTGGGAGGAATCAGGGGTGACCAATCAAGCCTTTTCCACCCCACAACCTCACCATTCTGAACACAATGCATATAACCCTCCTTCATTGAGAACTTAACACCCACATGCACTTTAGGAACAAAGTCCTGAAACACATTCCAAGCAGCTAGAATTTTCTTCCAAACAATAGAGCCTTTGGAATCCAAAGGAATGGCCAAAAAAACCACACCCTTGATGTAAACAACATGGATCCATTGAATCCACAAATTATTCTTATCAGCAAACAAACGCCATATCTTTTTGGCCAAGGCAGCCAAATTCCAAGCAACCAATGAATATACCCTGAGACCCCCTAAGACTTAGGCAGACACACATCGTGCCAAGCCACAGGAGAAGCCCAAGAATCAATAGACCCAGACCATACAAAAGATCTTCAATGCTTCTCAATTTCCAACAAAGTAGTCTTAGGGATAGGAAAAATCATAGACCAATAGGCTTGTATGCTAAAAATTAGAGAGTTGATTAGCATAAGCCTTCCTACATAGGAAAGGTACTTAGTAGTCCAAGAAACCAACCTTTTCAGGATTTTGTCCATAAGGACTTGACAATGAGAAGTCAAAATCCGAGAGCTAATCAGTGGGACCCCTAAATACCGAATGGGAAAAACACCCAATTCAATATTCAGAATCTGAGTAAGGGACTCAGTAAGCTCAGGGCTCCAACAAAAAACAACTGAATCTTTCTCCTATTACAGTGTAACCCAGTTTGCTGAGCAAAAGAGCCCAGAGCCGCTCAAATAGCTTCAACATTTATTCTTTTTGCCTTAGAAAAAATCATTAGATCATCAATAAAAAGAATGTGAGATATCTTCAAGGAAGAACACTTAGAATTATAATCAATCATTCCTTCTTCAAACAATTTACCTAACATTCTGGATAAGTAGTCCATAACCAGGACAAATAGATAAGGAGAGATAGGATCTCCCTACCTCAAACCCACATTCCCCTTAAAAAAAACTTCCAGACTACCATTAATGTTGACAGAATACCAGGGACTCTCAACACAAATCATAACCCAGTTCACAAAACTGAGAGGGAAGCCCAACTGAACCAGGTAATCCATGAGGAATTTCCAAGACACAGAGCCATATGCCTTCCTCAAATCATCCTTAATCAAGATACTCCTAGAAGCATTCTTCCTATTGTACCCTCTTACCAGTTCATGAAAAAGCAGAACATTATCCACAATGTTCCTCCCATTCACAAAACCCCCTGGAAAGGGTTTACAAAAATCAGAAGCAAAGGCTGCAATCTCAAGGATAAAGCTTTAGACAATATTTTGTATAAGACATTACAACAAGAGATTGGCCGAAAATCCCCAACTGATGAAGCAGCAGGGATCTTGGGAACCAGATGTATACACGTAGATGTCAGCCCTTTAGACACTATAAGCCAAACAAAAAGCAAGAGCTCTAAAAACAGCTTGCTTGACCAGCTTCCAGTACTTTTGGAAAAAGCCCATAATAAACCCATTAGTGCCCGAGGCTTTATTAGGATGCATGGAAAACAAAGCCACAATATTTTCCTCCATAGACAAAGGCTTCTCCAGCACTGCAGCCTATTGTTGGGACACTGTTGGAGCAAATGCCATAATAGCTGGACTAGGCTCCCCCCAAGACACTATTTAACCAGCAACACTTCAAAAGTAAACAAAAACTCCTGCTTAATTTACACAAGGAGCGAAAACCTTACTCGCATTACCAGTGACTAGACAAGACACCCTAGAGACACCCTTCTTTCCCTCATTCTTGCATGGAAAAAGCTATTATTACATCCCCAAGCCTCAACCAATCTACTGAATTCTTCTGGGCTAAAAACATTTCCTCACAATCCCTAGTATCCCTCAACATAATCCTTACATCTTTCAAAGAACACTGGAGGCCCACATTGAAAGGATCCTTCTAAATAGCCTCTTCCAATCCATCCACATCCCTCTCCAGTCCCCTGTCTCTCACAGGAATATCCATGAAGAAGTCAATATTCAACTGTCTCAGGGCCCCTTTAACACCCAAGATATTAGCCTTTAGCATATTAACAGGATTACCAGTGTAACTCTTTGACCAAGCACCCTTCACTAGATCCTCATAGGACTCATGCTTTTGCCACATATTCATGTACTTAAAGGGAGCCCTAGGCCGCCTCCAAACTCCTCAAGTAAGTAACAACAAAAAGCATGATCAAAATCAACAAGACTCTGAAAATTAGTGATTGAATCCCTAAATATGTCAAGCCACTCAGAGTTCACAAGAACCCTATCCAAGTTACAAAGAATTCTATCCTCCCCCAGCTGATTATTACTCCAAGTAAAAAATTTACCTATGAATCTATTTTCAGTGAGCCCCATATCTATACAACACCTTCTCATACCAGAATTGTGCAGATAAAGGGGCCCAACAGAGAGTTTCTCCTCAGCCCTAAGCACTTCATTAATATCCCCCATTACTGCTGAGGGACAAGTAATCTGATCACCAATCACACGGATGTCAGACCACAATTGAGTCCTCAGCCCCTCACTATTAACAAAATACACCATAATAAGCAGAGAAGTCCAACCCTCAATCACATGCTGAACTTCCACATGCACAAGCTGGTGTGAAGCAGACAGAAAAATGACCTTATACTGATTAGAGTCCCATGCTAAACAAATCCGCTCATTGATGACATGATAATAGTTATTAAGAAACTTCGAATCAACATAACACTTATTAAAAACACTAAAAACATTCTTTTCCTTGACACGAGTCTCCAGAAGAGCACACAAGCTAAGGGCATTCTTCTTAACTAATTTCCTAACATCTATTTGTTTATGGGGCATATTTAGCCCCCTAACATTCCACACCCCTAAGTCATGTATAACCAAAGGAGAGCCACTGAAAGTAACTGTATCAGGCAGCAATTGCAACCCATTAAATGAGTTTATAACAGGAACCCCTAACTAGGAAGTTGCCACTGTTTGCCTCACCTTACTAGGGCTACCTACTTCTTCACTCTGGGCCCTACCTTTGCCTTTCCAAGTAGGTTGTTTCCCATCCCCATCCTTCTTCTTAGTAGGGTTCAACCAAGATACTACCCTTGTCTTTCCAGGCAGGTGGCTTCATACCAATCACCTTAAACCCATCCCCTTAAGGTTGAGTTCCCTCCTTAGTGCTCTATTGGGCCAACATAACACTAGCATGTTGCCCTTTCTTTGGCCTAAACCCCCTAGCTCTATTAGTGGGATCACACTTAGCAGTGAGGTTCCCCCACTTATCACAAGAACCACAGGGCTTAGGGTACCAATTGTATTCAACTGCTCGTTCATAAACTGCCCCCTGAGCTTTGAACTTCACCTCTCGGACCACAGACTCAGCCTGAGCAAGCTCTACCAAGATCCTATAGGCATTTAACCTGGTCTTGCTAATTATGGTAGAGTCAGCAAGCAACGGCCGACCTAGCCTGCTCACAATCTTACTCAAAATCTTGGGGGTCCAGAACTGCAACCCTAAGCCAGATAATCGAACCCACACAGGATTTGAAGAGAACATAGTATTACAGAGTCATACTGACCTCATATTTATGTAACATAAGAGGTTTGTCAAAGACAAACGATGTAAGACCTTCCATAATAGTGAACAAATCATCCATCGAAGAAAAGCGAAGGAGAAAAACTCTAGACTGTTTAGAGACAGTCAAAGCCACTACCTGTTTCCATTTAGCATGGATAAAGCGCTTCAAAATATCCTTGGTGACCTCCGTACCAGCAATAGACGCCACAAGAGTATATCGCCATTGTTGGATACCTTCATCAACTTGCTCATCTGACATGTCCACTTCCTCTGATCCATCCACAAAATCATCATACACTAGCGTGAATGTCGATGGCTGCTTTATCCGCAGACTGCCACCTTCATATCCTGCCTTAGTGTCCTCAACAATCTCAAACCAGCGCACACCAGTCACCGGAACCTTATGAGCCGATTATGCCAAATCCACCTCGTTTACCATAGAAGTTGACGCACCCGATGCCTTAGCACAACCAGTTCCCTCAGCACCAGCAACCGCTGCCACAATCATTGGAGGAGTCTCTACTGCAATCGCTGGAGAAGCCTCCACAAATGCTTCACCCTTGGATTTTACCGCTACCTGATTTTCCTTCAAGACCGCGCCCTCACCCGCGCCTCGCCCTTTACCTCTACCTCACGGAGCCATGAATGGGGATATATTTCATTTCCTTTTTAGGGATACAAATTAGGCTGTTGCGTATTTTCTCTTGGGGTTTTGACATTTCTAGAGCAGTAGCTTCAATATACTTTAGTTTCTTGTTTACCCCTGATAACATTGACATCACATCACTCATCACATAGGGGTGTAACCAAGTCAAATCGAATTCGAACATCACTAATTTGAGTTCATGGGGGTCGGCTCGAGTTCGGGGTTCGTTTGAGTAGAGCTCGAAAAAAAAAATAGTTCTAGCTCGACTCATCTAATGTTTGAGCTCGACTCAATAGTTCGAGGGCTCGAAAAATTTAAGCACTTAATTAATTAAAGTATAAAAAATGAGGATTAAGTTGCAAATTATCCAAAATTAGTCTTCTTCCTTGGTTTCATGGCTCGTGAAGCTCGGCTCGTTTAACGTGGTTCGACTGTTTAACCTCAAGCTGATTCGCGAATTCCTCGGTTCATTTTATACCTCTAGCTCGAATTGGCTGACGAGCTGGCTCGAGCCGAACCTTAAAAGTTCGAGCTCGGTTCGTTTTAATACTCGAATCAAAATTTCAGCACAAGTTTAGATTCCTGGCTCTTGAAGCTCGACTCCTTTGATGTGGTTCGAGTTCGAACTGGCTCGCGAACAACTCAGTTCGTTTTACAACTTTACTCATCAGTGATGAATGCAGCCATAAATCTAATGGAATAGGGTTATTTGGCAGAAAGATATAATTATAGTGGGCGATTTGAAATTCTTCATTTTACAAAAGATTTGCTTTCTTTGGGAATTCGAATTTCATTTCGCTTCTCGGTTCTGACGCGAAATGCAGCGGCGAATTCTCCGATCGGAAATCTGTCGCCCGAGGAGGCTCCGTCAGCGGTTCAATCAAACCTTCCGCTTCTCCTCATCGAATTTCGAAAACATAGCTCCTCTCTCCGAAGCGAATGATCCTCTCTACGTCGACGTGCCGAAGCCGGCCGGAGACAAGTCAGAGAGGAAGCCGTATCCGACGCCGATGAGAGAACTGATAAGGAGAGCAAAGAAAGAGAAGGAACTGAGGAAATTGCAGCCTTGTAGATTGCTCGAAGATCCGCCTTCCAACGGCTTACTGGTCCATGAACTCGTCGGTGTTGCTCACAGAGTCTACCAAGCCCGCGAGTCGCTTCTCTCCGGTGTTTCCAAACTCATCAGACTCATTCCTGTTCAACGCTGCAGGTGAATGACTCTTTTCCTCTTCTTCTTTTTTGTGGTACTGTACTATTTATGAAGCTTGAACTGGTCGTCTCCCTGGTTATTCAATCTGATTGGTGAAGCAAAGTATTATTAGGATTGGGACTAAAACCTACTCCTCATAAAGATTGCTTCGTTTGACTCAATTTTTAGAAAGAAGAATTTGTTAAAAAAATTCTTAGAAAATATATTTAGAAACTAGATATATTCATTTAACATGTGCATGTAAAATATTTGATGTTATACGTTAACATGTTATAGATTAAATGCAGAAAAATAAATGTAGCAATCTTTGTGGAATGGAGGGAGTATGTTTCAGTTAGACTTGTGTTTAGTTCTGTTCATCCATTTTGATGCATACATGTCGAGATCATCTTAATGGCTTTCCTGTTTTTCCCCCAGTTTTTGCACGGAAGTTCATATCGGTCATGTGGGTCATGAAATTCGAACTTGCACAGGTCCACATAGTGGGTTTCGGAATGCTACTCATGTTTGGAGAAGAGGGGGAGTGCGCGATGTCATCTTCTTCCCCAAGTGTTACCATCTTGATGATCGTGTTGGGAAGCCAAGAGTTACTCATGATGAGATGCACATTGTAAGACGCATTCCTGCAATTCTGGAGCTCTCTATCCAAGCTGGTCTAGACCTTGAGAAATACCCTACAATTAGAAGAACTAAGCCCGTGTACTCTATCGAGGGAAGGATTGTAGATTTTGAATTAATGGAGGAGCCACAGAGTGGTATAGATATTGCACAGCACGATTCATCTACGGAGAAAGTTGACAGTGGCTCCACAAGGGTTGAACACATGAAAAATTTGGTCCCATGGATGACATATGATGGTTTGGATCAGACAGACAATAGGGAAAAGATGATGGAGATTGGCATCAGGACTGTGGATTCATGGTTTGAGATGGTGTCAGGCGCAAAGAAGATCATGGAAAAGTACAGTGTGTGGACATGTGGATATTGTCCTGAGGTTCAGGTTGGTCCAAAGGGACATAAAGTCCGGATGTGCAAAGCTTCAAAACACCAGGCGCGGAGTGGTTTGCATGCATGGCAGGAAGCAACGATTGATGATCTTGTTGGGCTCAATTATGTTTGGCATGTTCGAGACTTGAATGCCCTTCCTCTACAGAATGAAATGAAGAGATATTATGGCAAGGCTCCAGCTGTGGTGGAGCTGTGTGTCCAGGCTGGTGCACCTGTTCCAGATCAGTATAGGAGCATGATGCGATTAGATGTTGTTTCTCCTGAACGTGATGAAGTTGATCTTGTGACATAATAGTGATATTCTTTTGACTCTTCCCTGTTGGTAACCAGGGAATAACAGTTCCTGATGCAAAAAATTTCTTCTGACTATTGATGCAGTTCAGTAGTCAGGAGTCTTGCACTGGTCCCTTGGGCTTATCATTAGCTTTTCGGTGCCCTCAGTTTACATGTCTCCGATATCATCCTTCTTGAGGAATATTCTGATCAATACTCTCAGGAAATCAGAGAAACCCCTCGTTATAGTGAAACATAGCCTTCTTGGTTGCTTATGTCAAGGCAGACTTTTGTCGTAACAGAGGGAAAGCAGGCAGCAAATTCTGCCCATCTCTTGTAGCAAATCATTAAGCATGGCTTGCTCTTGCAACTAGCAAAGAATCGGAAGAATAGTGAGGAAGAGGAGATGTGCGCGAGCTGTGCGAGGGGCTGAGGAAAATGACAGTGGAGGCAAAGGTCAAAGGGAGGCACTAGAGATTCGTTTACCACAGTGACGGTGAAATGGAAGCAGTAGAGGAAGTGTCTGCAGAGGAGGAAGCGGTAATTATCTGAGTAGTCATATCCATTTGATCCCTCACTCTTAGATAGATGCCTCCTAAGTATCTGAATCACTGTATGACACCAAATTCATTCTGTTGAAGTTGCAGCTGTCTTTTTTAGCCTATTGTTCAACAATAATACCTTTTTATGTACTACTGTTCTCTCCAAGCGCAGTTGGTAAAGTTATGATCTTTGTGTTGCATTCAACTGTGCATTGATCAGGTGGGAGAAGTTGGGGAGCTTTCTGAGTTATTCCAATGGAAAGGAGAGGTCCCAAGAGGGCTGCCTAATCGGAAAGATGATGAGAAGCAGCACTTGGGGGAGGAGCTCTCAGATGTGTTGCTTTACCTGGTGAATCTGTGATGTTTGTGGTATTAATCCTATTGGAATCTAGCTGTGTTTTAAATGAATCAAATGATCAAAGATCTGCTAGGCTAGCTAGGATAATTAAACTTTTTTTGGCATTAGAAGAATTGCAATTTGCTTGGATGAGCCGCCTACACCTGGGATGATGTGCCTCTGTCATTGTTAGTGTTACTGTCTCTGTGTTTTTGTTGTTAAATTATGTTTTTCAGAGTATGTGACTGTAAATGAACGAAACAGATAACTCCAGTGAGTGGTCGCAATCTTGTCTATGTTCAATTGTTCATTACATGCACTTTGATTCCAAAGTCTTTTCTTTCAGGTTTTATTTGGGTTGTTAAGTCGCTATCTCTGTAGCTGATCTGATCAGTGATGAAGAGTTGGAAATGTTCTACCTGTAAATAAGAACCAAACTGTTTCTTAACTCATTTCAAAACTGTTATCCCACAAAAAAAAAAGAAATGCGGCCCTCTAGGGATGCAACTTTGTGAAGAGCATAGTCGAAAAAAGTTATGATGGAAAGAGATTCTTTAGACTATAATTTCTAGATAATAAAAAGGCGTCAAACTCGCTTCATATGGGAAGAAATTTTTTTAATCTCGAATGAAAAACTTAAATAAATAAACAAACAAACAAAAGTAAAGTGAGGAATCGCTTTAACTCAATCTAGGGTTGCAAATAGTTGGGTGCGATTAGAGCAATTAATTCATTAGGTATAAAGAGAGTAAGAGTAAAAAAATGAACTTATAAGATTATGGGTTTAAAAAATTGGCGATTCTACTTCGCTTAGTGAAAAATCACCTAGTAAATAAAAGGACTATATTATCCTTCTTATAAAACCCTTTCCCAAATTCTAATTCATTCTTCTGCAACACCCATCGAGCCCTCCAGAAGCTAGATTTGGTTCCCTATCAATGACGACCAGAGATCGTTGAGTGAGCATGCAACCGCACCTCCACCTCCATTTGTGATCGATCAGGATGGAGCCAGGAGAGATTATCAGAGATCGAAGACCGCCAAACAGGAGCGGAAGTAAAATTTTATAAATTGTGATGGTAGTGGTAGTGATAGTGTTTTCTGAACTAAACAAAATATAGAGACATTTTTTAACAAAAGTAAATAATTGGAGGAGTAACTCATCTTTAAAGCTAAAATGAAAAGAATCACGTGACTGAGTGAGTTTGTGCCTCCAACACTGGAGTTTTGGGAAGAAAATAGCTTAATTATCTTTTGCATCCTATTATTATATAATTTTCTATTCAAATCATAAAATTAATTATTTTATTATAAAAGTCTTATAATTTTAATAAAATTTTAAGAATTTATTCTAAATTTTTTTAATGTGATTAACTATTGTTAAATGAAATAAATTGTGCATTTTCTAAAAAATAAGAGTGTTAATTCATAAAATTAGAATATTTTATCATAATATTTTAAATAAATAATTAAATCAAATTACTTTAACAATTTATTACACTTTCAACTTTTAAATAAATTATAGTATCATCTAATGTAACATCATTTTTTCCATTCTCAGATATTTTTTTTTTACAGCTTTTAGTTATTATCATAAATATTTTTTATATTAAAATTAAGTGAACTATACATATCTAATATCAAAATTTGAAATTATCAAAAATAATTTTCAAAAAAAAAAAAAAATTAATAAATATAGAAATCGTGCCACCACTAAAAATCCTACATCCACTACCCCTGATCATCGCTAGCAGAGAGCATCCATCGTCAATCGGCAAGCATCTAGTGATGGAAAAGAGACGGAGGTAACAGCTACGCAAAACCGATGATCGACGAGCATGGATTGGGTAACATGGAGCATCCAGTGACGAGGATCGAGCATCGATCGGCGAACAGAGAGCGTCTATCGATGAGCATCAAGCATGGATCGGCAACGAGCATCCATCGGCAATCGACACGCATCTAGCCGCCAGCAAATGGTGGGCGGCGAGTATCCAACGATGTCATATGCTCCGGTAAGATTAAAGTTCTGGTTAATGCTTCTTGTTTGTTGCTTTTGTCCATGTTATGATGATTCACCTGCTTTTGTCCATGTGAGTCCAGAGTTTACTCCTTCAGCGATGATTGGTGACATGATGAGTTGCCACCAGGAACCGACACGAAGATTGGAGGCATCGAGCGATGAAAAATGAACATTGGAGGCTGCTTTCATGATGGTCAGGTTACTCAACCAGTTGGTTATTCTATTTTCTAATGGATTTTACATGTTTGATCACTTTGCTAACATTATGCTAAAGAGTTAGACATTTCAGTTTATACTAGTTGACATTCAGAAGTTTTAGTAGACAATTTGTTTAGCATGTCGATAATAATAAACTCTTTTCATTCTTATGTTTCCTCTCTGTTCATTTGTTTCTAGTAGAAGTGCTTTAAATGACCAGTTTGTCATTCCTTTTGAAAAACAACTTATAAAATCATAAACTAAATGGATTTATTATAAATGAGAATCTTTATAAACAAAATCATGGATTTCTTAATAGCACAAATGGAAGAAATCTTGTTGGTGTCCAGGCTCATGCATCTCAATTCCATCAGATTAGGAAATTGATTCATAGCTTCATTATCTTGGAAACAAGCACCATGCACAATGTTTTATTAACAGTCGACTGACAGTCTGTCAGAAAACTCTTTATCGGTATTTGCCCTATCGGTATTTCATCACCGACAGACGAACTATCGGTGGCACCGACAGATCAGCTATC
>JBBYHH010612453.1:0-10549 GCA_038382905.1 Daphne laureola
AACTTCAGCCAACAAACAAAATACCACAAATGCACCCACAACCAGAGAAACGTCAACCATACCATCCTAGTTGAGGTCAATTTAACCACTAGGATGAGCGGGGGAGACCCAGGACCCCGCCCACCTGAGACCTTTCGGCTTATCCTTGCTAGCAGGGTGAGACGCTGCTCCACCCTACCGAGACACCTGCAAAAGACCACTCCACAACATAGAAAAAATAAGTCATCAACACTGGGACACGGTCCAACGGTAGCAACCAAACCATGACCTAACCACTGATACTCGTACGGAAGCATCCTGCTACTAGTATAAAGTTGGCCTGACCAAAGACCCCACGGGCGTGAGGACTCCAGCCACGCATCCATACACAAAAACATATCGGGCCAGCCCAATAGAGATGAGCAACAGCCCAAAATGAGCGATGACCGGCCTGAACAAGTTTCACCAGAGACGACCAAGAATGGCGCCGATAACAACGGGCCAGCGTCAGAAAAAACTCATCATGAACAGAGGCGGTCTGGCGGAGCCTCTCAAATCCAAGGAGTAGTTGTTTGACGCCTCTGAAACTCGATCAAAAGTGCTCCGGAGTTGCTGGAGAGGCACGAAGAAGGGGACGGTTGTTGAGACTTGGACATCCCTCCGTGTCACAACTGAAGAGATTACAAAGATTAAGGACTAAATTGTAAATAATGGAAAAATGAGATAATATTAAAGAATTAAAACTGAGGTTGGAAAAAAATAATTGATAAAATATGAAGATCTTTCACTGAGAAGAATTAATAGTGCGTGACGTATTTGTAAGAACTGAAGGCTACAATGATAAGTTAGTAAAACAAACGACTGGAATGCAAGAAAAATAAAAAATGGGGTCCTTTGGTAAGATTGGTGAAAGTTGGAGGACTGGTTATATTAATTATATTATTGTTTAATATATATGTATATTAAAAAGAAAACAGATGAAAAAGGAAAGGGGATCAGATTAAAATCTTGATCTGCTTCATCCTTCTTCTAGGACCTTCGACGGCGAGCAACAGGCTGTGATGGAGGGATGCCGACGATTGGGAGAGGACGACCGGCCATGGACGTCTGGCGAATTGAGATGGCAGGGGCGTCGCTAGGGAGATCCTTTTTCGATCTGGTTTTGTTCTTCGATGCGGAGCTTGGGCGAGGAAGACAGAGGATCAGCTGGCGGAGCTCGTTCAGGGTGGCAACAGGAGGGAGTCCCTCCACCGGCGCGAGGACACGATCAATAGTGATGCTGGCTGGAATCGGTGAGCTACCTTTCACTCCTATGTAGAGCGACGCGACTGGAGCTGACAGGATCGATGGACGGTGGCGATGGCGCATGTTGGTGGCGAACGATGCCGAGCGACGCGGCGATGGCGAGGGAAGCACCGGCGAGTTGAATCCGTCCATTTCTGATGAATGACGAGGACGGAAGGGCAGCATGTGTGGAGGACGTACCGGTGCGTGCGACCACTCTCCGGTGAACCTGTGGTGACCAGCGACTCCTTGCTTCCAGATGAGTATTTTCTTCCATCAATTCATATTTGCATGATCAATTTACTTCATTTTGTGTAATCTCTGTGCTGCCCGATTCTGCTACTCTCCCATAACTGTTAATTTCTATTTGTGTTAATTCTAGAATTTATCTTCTTGCTTGTTTAATTAATTATTTGTTGATGAAATTTCATGGATTTAGTGGAGTGAAGGTTCTGTATGAACCTTAGATGATTCGGCCGAACCCTTACTGGTTCTTTTAAACTATTTAGTTTCATGCTTCATTAGTTGTCAAGTTGCTGAATTGTGTAGTTAATTAGTTGTTCAAAGAAAATGCACGTTTAAAGTTAGAGAGCAGTAGTAAACAAGAAATATATCTAATAGGTGCATGTGTGTGTGTTCCCATATTAGCTAATTATTCAATCTCTGAAATAGTTAGCATTAAAAACTCATGTTAGTGTATCTCTATTGAACTCCCTTAGTTGGCCAAATCTGATGAGTTTCCCTGATGACTATTCTCGACTCATGCCTTAGTAGATTGTTAGTAAAATACAAGTAGGTAAAGTGTATATTTATTAAACTAGTTGTTGAATCCATGTCTGGAGACCATGAACCCTGTGTTAATCACTAAAATGAATCTAGAATTAGAATCTCGCCCAGAAACACTAACACTAGGGTCAAACCTTATATTGTCGTCTTTTACTAATCCTTTTATTGAAGTATTTCAGGTACAGTAAGACCGAAGACCCCGATACCACCGTCTATGATGTAATGAGTGAGGCAATCCGTGGTATTGGCTCTATTGGGCCCTCTGGGTTCACTGACCCTCGCTTAAGACAACAGTGACTCGTAACTGATAGTGAACTTCTACTTGTAATACTGACATTGTAAGATTTATTGTACAAAGTTGATAGAGTAAACTTATATTAATAATATTAGTACGATGGAGAATTGATTGAGGACAGACCGGAGTAAATACTGCTTAACTGCTTCGATCTTAACGATGAACCCTTAAAGGGATTAAGACAGGATAGTACAATTGGGAAGCTTAAATGACATTATTGATATAAATAATAAAGGAAAATACTTGGTAATATGTCTCGAAACAATATCATTGAGAAACATATTGATATTGCACCCAATGACTGAGAATATCTCTGGGTAGTGAACATAAGAAGAATATTCATAGAATATGGGGATTAGAATAAAATAATATAATAATTGAATCATTACAACGTTTCACATTATAATAACACTATTGAGAATTTATTGACTGAGAATTCGAGAAGACTAAACACTGAATTGGGATCACACTGAGAATTGTAATTACAATGTGAAGCATCCCCAACACGTGGAATTAAAAATAGAGATTAGACTAGCTTGCCAAGTCAGGGTCAACTCTTCTTCCTGGCGGGGGCCGCCACCCTTCTATAAGTCCATTGAACCTTTCTATCTTTCATTACCTGCTTTGCAAGTTACTTATAGTTAAATTCTTACTTGCTTAAATATATTCTCATGTCCGTCATATAAAACTTGCAAGGAACCTGACTATCATCATGAACTGGAGAGAAAGTCGGGATGGACACCCGCAGCTGTCCAATTGAAGGACTACAACAGAGAAAGATTTGGAGGACCTCGACACTATTAGTTCTATTTACTTGTATTTATTTATTTATTCATTTCTTTCTTACTTAAGAGCACTCTGAACCTCAGGTCATGTCTGGACTGCTTAGTTCTTTCGTGAATTTTATTTTCTAAATCTTTTAAGTGGTTTTACGAAAGATCATAGGAGTTGTGAGATGTCATTCACCGGATTTCCCTCTCTGTCCTAGAAGGCAGCTGGAACGGCGGGTTCACAACAACGGCGATCCAACATAGTTGAAGTGGACCTCGTTGGGGGTGCCGAGGAACAGAGTGCCTTTTTTCGATCTGAAATCTGGTGAAATTCGAAGCGAATTTCCGGCTTCGTTTGAGAAGACGGTAAACCACAACGACCGGAGAGCTGTGAGTTGTGAACGACGAACGGCATGCAGCGAGTGTGAGCGTGGACCAGAGATGACAATAGATCGAGAACTGCCAAGCGCGCGGGATCGCGACCGTTTGACAAGCCCTGGTGCTGAGCGAGCGCGAGGACTCCACGGAGGCCATCGCCGGCATCATGAAAGCACGCCAGAGAAGACGCGATCGAGACATGCGGATCCGGGAAGGAAAGAGGCGGTGTCGATTGAGCTAGAGAGCAGCTTTGAACAAGCGCCCAAGAGCATCCGAGCGCCCACGACGCCAGAGAAAAATCCGAGCACGAAGTCGGAGGAGGTGTGCGCGCCCATCGCCTAATAACGGCGCCTAGAGGCAAGGAGAGCATTTTTTCGTAAATAAATAACTTTAATACATGTAATTTCGCATTTGGCCCCAAAAGGTCCAACTGTATCCAAACTTGGATAAATTAAGGGAAATTATCTTTTACCCCCTCAAGTTTGTTATAATCTTCAGTTTGCCCCCTGCATTTTTAAAATCCTATGTTTTCCCCTATCAGATTTGACAAAATATACAAAAACTCCGCTGAAGCTAACTTCTGTTAAATAAATATGTTAGATTTTATGTTTAATTACAATAATTAAATCCTTAATTTACAAACCCTTACAATTATACTCTAACCTTTTTTTCCCTTCCATATTTACCATCTCCCTATTTATCACTCAGCTTCCTACACCGAACCTAGACCTACAACCAAGCCCCACCGTCCCCGTCATTGCAGTGTGCATATCCTGATCCCCCCTAAGTTCACGCAAATCATGTTGGTGGCCATTCTGGATGAATCCGACCTAGCTTGGATCTACAATTGCTCAAACGTAATGTTGTACACAAAAAAATGAACAATATTCAATCAAACCTATCACTGGAATCCATTGATTTATGAATATGGTAGAAGCAATTTCTAAGAAATTAAACCTAGCTTTCTGGTGATTTTGGGTTTCTAGTTTCTATTAGCGCCCGCGACAATGAGAGTAAAGAAAGTCAAGAGAATGAAGAAATGACAACGACGAGGTTGGCCTTCGCGGCGCTCCTCACCTTCCAAGATTCCTTCCTCTTCAATGACTTCAATCTACTTCTATTGATTACCGACGATGAAAACGTCTTTAGGCAAGATCTTTTCGAATCTGGGCATGAGCGAGATGGAGAAGCGGATGGTTGATGACTAAAGCAAGATTGTCGGCCGACAACAGAGTGGGAGTGTGGCAGTGAGCCAATGGAGCTAAGCACTGGATGCAATGGTCTGAATTGCTTTCTTTGTTTCGGTAGCCTTTCTTTCCTTCGATCTCCAACTTAAAGAGCTGAAGGCTCCTTTTGATTTTTAACAAATTTTCATGTTACCATTGAAAAAAAAAATGAGAAACTAGAAGACGAATTTATGAGTTTTTCTTGTCTGTGTTCCTGTTTATAGGGTTTTATTATTTCAGGTGTATTTATGGGTGAGGTTTATTTATTGAAGTTATTACGATGGCAACGTATGGATTGTTAATGTCTTTGAGAAGGATATGAAATTCTAAAATGGACAAAGTGGTCTAGGGTGGGTGTGAGAATGAGAAGGAAAGAGAGGGAAGATAGTGAAAATGTAAGGGATTTAAAGGTTAAGGTATATTTGTAAGAGTTAAAAAACTAGGTGCTTATTTCTTGTAATTAAACCTAAAACTTAACAGATTTATAAGCAGACGTTAAGTTTCAGGGGGTTTCTGTATATTTTATGAAGAGAAAAACATAAAATTTCAAAAATATAGGGGATAAACTGAAGATTATGCAACCTTAAGGGGATAATTGATAATTTCCCATAAATTAATGGAGGAAAGCCAAAACGTTTTGAATTGGATGCATCCAATTATAATGCGGTCATGGCCGCATTAAATGGGCTTAGCCTTTAATGTGACACTTAACACGAGCGATAAAGGTCAAGCCTGTTGGCTTAACCCTGTTTAGGCAGCATTAACCCACGGTACGCTTTTTAAAAACCAGAGACCTTCTCCTTCCTCAGCACGTTTCGACGAACTGAGACAAAAACTTCTCCTCCACCTACTCTGTAACCAACACTGAAGCTTCGTTCGGTGTCTCTCTTTTGCATGTCGCCGCCTCCATTTCGCCAATTAAGGTAAGATAAATGTTAGTTTTAAGTTTTGTTTTGTTTTTGTTGAAAAAACTAACCCAAATTTAGTTTTTTTCCCAAAAATTGAAAACCGTCGGCGCCCTCTAGTCAGGGGCGGATCCAGCATGGGACATGCGGGAAACGTACCCAGTAAAATTCTATAAATTATTAGTGTAATGGTAGTATTTGTTAATAAAAATAAATTATAAGGACCATTTTTGAAACTATGTTATACCTTAAGGGCCAACTAACAGTTAAAGCCAGAAACAAAGTAAAACACGGAAGCCCACTAGCGAATCAGCCAGCCTACTTGGAGAAAAGATGGGCAAATGACCTTTATCAGCCTCCTACTATGCATAATTGTTATTCAAGTCATAACATTTCTTCATGTTATCATACAAGTCTTGAAGTTTTAAAAAAGTGTTAAACATTAGTCTAAAACAATTAAATAAAAGAAATTAGTTTCTCCTGACAAATAAGAGTGTTAAAAATTTATAAAATCACAATGGATAAAAAAATAGTTAAAATATTTCTTCATTTAATTTAAATTTTTATATAATTATTACACTTTCAATATTTAAATGAATTACGACTTTACATTTAGATTGAATTATTTGTATCGTTACATATTATCTAATATAATGTATTCCTCTCCTCCTACACACACGTTTTTTTTTATAGAATTTACTTGTTATTATAAATAATTTTCATATTGAAATTATGGGAACTCTACGAGTATATAATATGAAAAAATTAAAATTATTGATTTTTTTTTTTTGTTGATAAAAAGGCTTAAGTAAGAAAAGAAAACGTGCCTCCACATACTAAATTTTCTGGGCCCGCCAGTGCTCCTTCCGTCCCACAAAGATTGCATCATTTTTTTTATTATTTTTACAGTATTTAATTTATGATTTATTTTTATGAATTCATAACATGTAAAGTTAAATGATCAATATACTTCTCATAATTTACAATCTAAACTTGTTAGATATATATTTTTATTTTATTTTATTTTTCATTGTTTATCTTAATTATAACTTGAAACAACAAAAGAAATTGTACAATCTTTGTAAGAGATCATTACAAAAAATAATAATATAAATGTCACATGTCAAACAGTTACGGAATATTCTTTTCATTAACAAAATTAATGATAAATTATGTCTCAAGAGTAAATGTTAATGACAATTACGTCTAAAAGTAAATGTCGGTGGCAAATAAAGTTCGGGGTAAAAACAAGAAGAAAGCAAGAAATACAAAGAAGGAAAGGGCAGATCACGCATAACGGGCGACACAGCGGACGGCCAAGATGACGCCCGGGTGAGGGAGCACGAGAGCTTGCTCTGGGGTTCAGAGTACCAGATTACTGAAGTCCCACTCCAGAAAATCCATGACCTGAATCGCAGTAAAGTAAACGGTTCATCTAAACTTGCCGGAGAAGAGGGAAAGAGAGAAAGAGAGAGCTCAGAATCAAGCTCGGAGAAATGGTAATCAATCGGCCACTCGATCTTGTCTTTGGAAATTGATTCTTTCTAGGGTTTATCTAATAATTGCAGCTTTAATTGCTTGATGTTTTCTGATTCTGAACAGGCTTCGAAACCGATCATGAGTCCAATCTCACTTGAATGGTATCCAACACTCGCCTTCACTCTCATCTTCGCCGGTCTCGTCTTCGCCGCATCCTTCTTCATGTACGTTGCATCTGATCCCGCCTTTTCTCATTTTTGCGTTTCAGTTCAATCTCGTGATCCCGCCTCTGGTCTGTAGATCTGGTTTGCTGTGATTTGTGTCACGTTTCTTTTTCCTTACTTGAGTGCCTGCATTTCGAGTTTAGGGTCGGACTCCTGCAGTTGATTTGTTTTCAGTTTATAATTTGTTTCATACCATAGAGATGACAGGTCTGCGACTTAATCTAAAATGCACTAGAAATATATGTATTTCATCCAATAATGAAGTGCATCATTGTATTTGTTGAATACCAATGATAGCATGGGCTCAATTGATCTGATAGTCGAATGAGATTGAACATTGAATTGTATGGAGAACAAGAGAATCGGCATTGTTTTGTTAAGTGTTTGTAAAGGTTGTTAATGTAAAGAGCCAAGTTTGTGTAGAATGGACTCAAACATGCTGGAAGAATGATGCTATATTTATTGGTTCAGAAACCACGGCATAAATAGACACTACATGAGATCTTAATAGAAAGATAAGAGAAGGCGATGTTAACAGCAAAGACGGAATGAACCAGCTGGAAAATAGCTAAATGCTAACTCTTTCTTAACAGATAGATAGATTATTAAGAGAGCCGTAACATCTGAACAGAGAATTCCTTATTTGTTTAACACCCTCCCGTAAACTAACTTCAGTCAACAATTAGTTTAGTTTAGATTCTTCACATATGCCCATCAGAGCTTGCATCTTTTGGAACTAATCGAGCTTATGGCTTGGTCATGGCATCACAATTTGATTACTGGTTTCACAATGAACTAATTGCACAGCTCCTTTTTTAGTTAAATCACATGAGAAAATAAAATGGCACATCAATGTGCTTGCTTTGGCCATGCACGACAGTAATTTTTTACAACTTAATTGCAGAACTGTCGTCACAGTACACTGGTGCAATTTCCCTGTAAATGTCCAAGCTCTTTTAGAATCCTTTTCAGTTTACATCCAAATAGCCTGATATGCACAAGGTGCTTCTGCCACAAATTCTGCTTTAGTTGTAGGAGTTGACTGCTTTCTTGAAGACTATGAAACTGCTTCAGAAGTTAACATGAACACTTTTCCTGTTCTCAAGATCTCCTGCATAATCAATGTCAGTATACGCAAACAAGTCTTATACCGATCCCTCCCTTTCTGTAGAATATTTTAAAGCTTGTTGATCCTCTAAGATACTTCAAAACTCTCTTTGCAGCTGCAAGATGAAGTTCTGTAGGCATCATGAACCTGCTCGATTAAACTTACTACAAACATAAATCTGGCCGTGTACCTGTGGGATACATTAAGCTTCCTACAATATGTTTGTAGGATGTTTCATCCACCTCAACTCCACCTTCATCTTCAAACATCTTGAATGCAGTAACAGTGGGATTGAAAACAACATAACCCTTCCCCATTTCAAACCTTTTATGAACATAAGAAGCGTACATTGTTTACTAATAAAGATGCCATTATGTCTTTGTAAAACTTTATTTCCAAGAAAAGGTGTCGTTCTTTTAAGATCATTCATGTTATTCTCTCATCATGGATTGCTTAAATTTCTCAAACATCGCATAATCATTCCCATTGAAGATTAATCATCGACATGAAGACTAAGAATCAAGATTTTTACTTCCTTGTTTGTCTTGATGAAGAGTGTTTGCTCATTGTTACATCTTTCAAACTCCTCACTCAGAAAATGTGCTTTAATGTGGCTGAACCAAGCTCAAGGGGACTGCTTTAGGCTTAGTAACTCGTATACCTTTTGAAGTTCGTCATTTTTCACATATCTGTTCAGTTTTTTTACAAATAACGCCTCACTCAATTTTCCATGGAGGAAGGCAGACTTCACATCAAGCTAAAAACTGTACTCCATAATCCTTCTGTGCTGCAAGTTCTACGATCATCCTGAAAGTATCCCTTCTAGTGACTGGTGCATAACTTCCTTCGGCTGTCATCTCTTGTCCTGCTGCAAATCACAAAGGCTGTTGCTTTGTTTCTAAAACCCCAGTGGGCGCTCTGATGCTAGATCGTAAAGAGTCAAGCTTTAAAAAGAATGGACTTAAACAAGCTGGGAGAATGATGTTATATTTATTGACTCAGCAATCGTGGCTTTAATAGCCATCACATGAGATATTAATAGAAAGATAATAGAAGCCCACATTAACAACAAAGACGTGGTAAACAAGCTAGAAATAGCAAACTAGTAACCACCCACCTTGACAGCAAAAAAATAATTTTCTTTACAGGTAATGGCTAGTTAAGCTGTTCAGCAGCTTCGTTGGGGCGTATTGAGGCTCTCTTTACGCAGCTTCATTGGGGCGTATAGAAGCCCCTTTTCTTACTCTGGTCTCCATTTTAGGAAGAATTTATTGAATTCACCTTCCTTATGAATGTTTAACAGTTCTGGGACTTACCAAGGGTTATTGCTTTCCTCGTCTGTTTAAATGTACTCTACTAAATTGACTCACCCATTTGGACTTGGGTGTTTTTCCTTAGATCTCCCTTTGGTATGCTATTATTTTCTTTACCCTGGACTGACTGCAAGCTGTCTTTGTGGCCTTGTGAGTTTCAATACTTCAGTGGTTCCATAATCAGGGTGTCCTTGGCTTCTTGTCGCTAGGAGCACTGAGTAATGCCCTTATATCTGCCAGTCTCCCATTTGATGTTTGAATTATGACCGGCCTTCATGGGTTTTGCATGTTTTAGGGCCTGTGTGCTGTTGACAATTTGACATTTACTGAAATTGTTGAACATTAAAATTCTCTTTTTGGTATGCTTAGAACATTATCTCAAGTGTAGTCATCTTATTTGCTCCCTCCTTTTTCATCTGGGCTCTATTTTTTGTTAGCTATGCGACTGCTTTACCTAGGCGTAACCGCAGTCTTCAAAAAGAGATAACATTTGCAGCAGGGGCATCTTTCTTTCTGGTAAGGCTCTGAGATGTCTTACGAACCTTTACCCTATTTTTTTATAAGGAGAAAGGATGGTGATGTTTCATTCAAGATGTTAATCTTAATATTTTCATTACAGGGTTTTGGGTCATTTTTCCTGCTGTTGGCTTCCGGTGTTTATGTCTGATTTCTAGACCCTAAACAGTTCTGAAGCTTTACAGAGTTGGATAACTCGAAATTATTTAGGATCATGTTTGGCTTATATGAATTGGTATTCCATGAACATGGATGGGCTGTACCTGTATACGTCCATGCCTTTGTT
>JBBYHH010612564.1:0-10548 GCA_038382905.1 Daphne laureola
CAAACTTTAACCAATAGTTTTAGGAGTCCATTAACATCACTAAAACAACCAAACCTCATGCTTAACCAAACAACATCATCAAAACCCTAAACAAAATGATTTTCAGCCTCATCATTTGTCATGATTCCCATATGATTCAAGCTTCATATCAAGCATTAAAGTTTCTCACAATATACCCAAAAACATGAATATATCATCAAAACAAATTTCCAACATGCTTTGATATTACACTACTTCCAAAAATCCATAAAAGTACCAATTTCTTTGTGGAATCATGTAGTATTATTTATACTACTTTAACACAACTTCATAAACATGCTTAACTAAAGAAATAGTCCAAGAATCCTCATTAAGAGTTTCTCCAAAAACCTTAGTAAAAATCGGCCCTAAATATGAGAAATAAAAAAGTTAAGCTCAACCAACTTCCAAGCTTTGTTTCTCTTTGAAACCACCATTAAAATGATCTCACCTTTGACTTTCTCATTGATATTTTTCTTGAAGAACTTTGTCCAAGAAATCACCTAATTTTTTGCCCTAAAAAGAGAAAAAAAAATGAATTTCCAAGCTTCCAAACTTGATAGCATTTTGCGGTAACCATGGATATGATCTTACCTCACTAATACTTGAAGATGGATGAACTTTGATGAAGAAAACTCCTCCAATAATGGCTCCAAGTTTTGGCTGAAGTTGGAGAGAAGAGAATAAATTGTTTTCTTGAAGTTGCAAACTTGTTTTCTTGTTAATCTTCACAAGAAAACACTAACACCTCAAGGAAACTTCAAGCTTTTGTGAACAAAGCTTCAAGAATGGATGAAAATGAAGAAGAAAAGTTGAGAGGATTTTGGTAATGGAATGGTGGTGAGGCCGGCCAAGTGAGGGAAGAAGGAGAAAAAATGATAGTCATAACTTTAGTCAACAAACACATCTCCTAAAATCACTCACCAACCTCTTACACCAATGTTCCCTACCCATTATTTTAATACCCTAAGGTCAATGCCTATAAAGGCTATTATATCTTCCAAAATCCCATTAATTCGGAAGCCCTTAACTAATCAGGATTAGTGGGCATTTTTCCCAATTGTCTAAAATTACCATTTCGCCCTCCGAAACCATTTTTTGGCAAAATATCCCGGGACTCTCAAAACATTATAAAATGTTAAAATCCCGCAGAATGAGCTCCAAATACTTCTCCAGAGATAAATTTCATTCATAATCATATATATTACACATCACGATTTGTCCCGGTAATTATACAAATTCAATTTCCGGAAAAAATACATCAGAAATTAACCAAGCGCCCGAGGTGGGTGTAACATTTACCGTTGTATGTTAACACTGAACCATAGAGATTGTTAGAAGAAGAACCGAGAAGATGAAGTTGGAGCCAGCTTTGATCACCAACTGTCAAGTATACCAATAGTTAGCAATATATTAACTGTAAGAGGAAATGAATGAACAATGAGTAATTATAATTGGTGGAAGACAAATGAATGAAGAAGGACGATGAAGGCTCACAACTGATGGACAATGTTAGATAAATTATAGGATTATTACTACTGTGGGTGGTTACTAAATTGTGATGATAGAGATGTTCTACTTGTAATATTATTGATGCATGATTACTAAACAAATTGCAAGGGGATAATCTTACAATGATAATACGAATGCGTTGAATGAATGACTGAGGAAAAATTAGAGTGAATACTGCTTAGCTACCTTAATATTAATAATAGGCTCTTAAAAGGACTAATACTGAGCAATACAACTATGGAGCTCAGATGACATCACTGATATCAATAATAGGGGGAATACTTGGTAATATGCCCACAGGCAATAATATTGAGAAATATACCGACGTTGCACACGCAATGACTGGGAGTATCTCTGGATAGAGAACAATAGAAGAATAATTGTAGAACATGGAAATTGGAAGAGTATACTACTCTACTCCCGACTTGCAAGATAAGCATGTGATCCATCACCCTTTCTTGTGTCATACCGTTCACTGGTGCATGTATTCAAAGTGGGGGAACATGCTTGGTGGAAAATATACATGTACCAATTACATGTATACATTCAGGAAAAATATAATAATTGAACCATTGCCACGTTTCACATGGCACCAACACTGCTGATAACCTAATGACTGGAAGCTCGAATAAGTAAATACTAGAAGACTAAATACTGAACTAAACTACATCAGGAGTTAGAGTTACAATGTGAAGCATCCTCAAAAGGTGGAACTAAGAATAGAGGCTAAACTAGCTTGCCGAGTCAGGGTAAGCTCTTCTTCCTGGCGGGGGCCACCACCCCTTATAAGTCCCTTACACTCTTTTCTCTTTCTATTATTCCTTTGCAAGTTACTTGTAAATCATATTGCTACTTGTCGAGACACAAACTCATGGCCCTCATATAAAACTTGCAAGGAACCTGGCTATGATCATGAACTGGAGAGAAGGTCGGGAAGGACGCCTATAGCTGATGGACTGCAACAGAAGAAGGCTTGGAGGACCTCGACACTATTACTTGTATATCTTTATTTCTTTCCTTTCTTTCTTACTTTGCAGGCAAACACACTCTGAACCTCAGGATGTGTCTGGACGCTCACAGTTCTTTCGTGAACTATTCTTTTAAAATCTTTAAATTTTTTTACGAAAGATCCTGGGATTTGGGAAATGTCATTCACTGGAGTTCATCCTCTGCTTTATCAAGCAGCTGGTACGACAGGTTTCCAACATTGGGGCTGTCATTTGCTTCCTCCCGTTGGGGTTTACAACATCTTCATTCACCGAAACTTCTTGATTAATTCCATTTTGGCAGCTATTGCCACCATTCCTAGGAATGCCATCATACAAAACTTGGCCTAGTCCTTCATTCCCATTATCATTCTCATTTCTCCCATTGTTACAATTGCCTTGATTGTTGACATTTACCCCCGGAGGGAGTAAAATATCCATTCTCACTTGATGTCTAAGTGTTCTCAAAGTGCGATTTATCTCTGGATCATGAGGAATGATCGGTAGGTTCAATCTTCTCATACAAGAAAAGAGTAACTACAATCACCAAAAACAAACAAACACTAGGAAAACAGTATGTAGAGGCAAAGAAAATAGAAAAGCAAACTAGCACACAAAACTTTAGAAATTAGAAATGCCTCTCCCCAGCAATGATGCCAAATTTGATATGAGCCGAGGGAAGTGCACTATCCAATGATTTGATAATGCTCACTTTTTAAGATGATGATTACTCAAATTATATTTATAAACTTCACTTTGCTATATCTAATCTATCGTAGTATAGTGATCAGCAAAGTGAGAATCGAACCCAAGAGAGAGGAATTCTAATATATTCTAATGTAATATGACTAATCTACCTAAAGATATGGAATAAGATGTATGTGAAGATGGTAGAATTAAGTTTGGACAGTATCAAATGTGATGAAGTGAAAATATCAATAGCTTTAGTGTCAAGTCACAAAAGGGTAAAAATGTAATTAGTCTAAAAATAGAGGCAAATCAAGTTCTAAAGGCTCTCTTACGGCAGAATTAACCTATTATGGGGTTCATGATGTTTAGCATGCAATAATGAGATGTAAATGACATTAATTTGACCAGTTTCCTCTCGGAACACCGTCCTACCTCTGAACTAGAGTTCTGATTAGGAACTCTCACGCTCTTACAGTAAAATCCTTGAGGATTACAGGACAAGTCTTAACTACTAATAGCTTTCTTAAGGTTTTCTCAAACTTCTATGTTATCTACCAATCAATTTCCCTAGGTTTACTTCAAGAGAAGTTCTCTCGAGCATTCACTCAAACACCAAATGGTATGTCAATATAGGACTAGTACTCTACTTACATATTATGATGAGACAAGATTAGGAAATCAATATCTAATCACGCAAAGGATGCTAAACATGCATTACCCCTAAGACAAGCAAAACCATAGGAGATCATACAAATCTACTCACTACTACACATGCTAATCACAGAAATCAGCATGATCATATACATAAACATGATAAGAAAAGAAGAGTAAGGGATAAGAAATAACTTTAGAAGTTAGATCATGAAGTAATCAAGAATCCCTCCATAGATAGTGCTCCAAATCCACAGAAGCTTTAAAATCCTTAGCAAATTCAAAGCCCCTTTCTAATCTGATGGAAACTTAAATAAGTATATATACTCCTACCTAATGTCCTAATTGACCCTTAACATGATGGTCATCATAAGCTGCTTAAAAAAGGGTAAATTGATCCTCAAATGGATTACAATTAGGTTACACAAAAGAAAAATGGAGAAAATGACATCTAACAAATAGGAGAGAGAAGGTTGAGGGATGCATATTGAGGCGCCACTATGGCGCTAGCAAGTGGAACCTCTCATAAAATGGTGCTTAAGTGGTGCATACTTATGGCGCCTTGTAGCGCTTGGAAGTGGCACCTTGTAGAACTTGGAAGTGGCACCTTGATCTTCAGTTGACTCCAAACTGGCACCACATAGCACCTCGTAGGGCCTAGAAGTGGCACCAGCAAGTATGAAGGGCACTAC
Organism: Daphne laureola; assembly: GCA_038382905.1. NCBI lineage: Eukaryota > Viridiplantae > Streptophyta > Magnoliopsida > Malvales > Thymelaeaceae > Daphne > Daphne laureola. The sequence continues at coordinate 4,550 of JBBYHH010612564.1, forward strand.
TTTGAGGTGGCATGGTGGTGCCTCAAAGTGACGCCTCATTTTCTACATTTGAGCCCTCTAACTATGCATATGTGCAATTGAGTCCTCGTCAGCTCCTCCTTTAGACATGAACTCTTCATTTTGGCCCAGGATCTTCCACAATGCTCCGCTACAGTATAGACTGCATCATGAGCGTCCATTACTCCTTTTACACCTCATTATCGTGCACCTGTAAAAGATATAACTTAACAAGTAAAGTGCATAAAGGCAATGAAAAACAAGCATAATTGATGTATTTTGATTCTTAAATACCAAGGAAATTTGGTTATGTTTGCACAAACAACAATTTGAGATGACATAAATTAAACATTGGTGCAAGATGGTGAAGTGTGATTCAGTGGATAACAAGAGTGTAGGAATTCTAGGTCTCAAACAATGCAACAGAATATAACATAATTCCCAACAAGGATCCATGTAAAACTGAGAAGAATAGTCATTTAAATTGATTTCCTCAGTTTAGTGGCTTTCCGTCACCGTTAGCACTGAAATCACCGCTCTCTATTTGTATCCATGCATAAGAAGATATCCTGAAGATCACCAATTCCAAGATGGTGTAGGAGGAAATCTATTCTGACACTGTGCTAGGAGTGGAAAAATCTCCAGAATAAATATACCAGTAAAGGTGTAAAATAGGAGAGAGAAATAGAGAGAGAAAATTGCAGAGAGTCCAGAAACTAGCAGGAATTCAACAGCTTCTGGAAGAGTATCTATTTGGGGTGCATGGATGGCTTATTTATATCCATCCATGAGTCTCCCACTCCTACTAGGAGTAGGAAAGCAATTTTTCCTTATTTACACTTAAGTGACCATTCTTTTTAAAAGTGTCACTTAATGCCCAATTCTCTCTATTTTTATGCCACACCTCATAAACTCTTGTTTATGTGTGTGACCCCATAGGTTCCCATTAAGTTGGCAGTAATTATGAATATAATTCATAATTACAAGTTGTGAGAGGTATCTAGCAACACATCGTAGCTATCCAATTAACAAAGAAGTCAATCAAAGCGACATAACCACCTTTAAGATAATGATTATCCATAATGTACTTAGTGTGTTCCTTCAAACAAATTCTCTAGTCTAAAATGAGGCATGGAATCAATCATCCTCATTAATATTCAACCGTAGCCATGAGAATATCTCTTGTAGTAAAGGAGTATTTGAATCCTATCTTAGTCAATGACAGTCCAACTCAACGATTTTGTTATCTTACCGAAACTAATCTATTCCACTTCTGTTAAAAGTGGTCCTTACTAGAATCTGAATATGCTTCTCACATCAGCGGATCTTCATTACTTCAAGTTAAAGAAAATCAAAGCATGACAACCAGTGATATAAACTTGTGCTATAAATGTTATGATTCACACAATGATATCACGTGGGTCAATCTATCTACATGAACACTTTTTTCATGTAATCATAAGTCAGAATCCATCCCATAAATTCTACTCTTATGTTCATTAAATTATTAGCGTAGTAAATAAAAAACACAATTTATGAACAAATGCCTTTATATATTATTATTGAATCATGTCAGTGTCCTAAACCAATGTACAATGGATTGGACTTAGGGCACAACACTTACAAATAGCACAAAGGCCTTCAATATGTAATACGGTTTCGGTTGTGGATGGTGAACCTAAAACCACAGATTGATCTTTTCCTCCTTGTGTTTGAACAAAATGGATGATGATGATGATGGTTGAACTTGAGCATTTGAAACCTCCAAGGTCCAAAAAGACTTGGCAATCACAACTATGGTGCCCGGTGGTGGTAGATCCAACTTCAGTCTTCTTTGACAGATTTCAGCATGATGGAGATAAATTTTTGGAAGAACACTTGATGGTAAGAAGAAGACTAAATTAGGAGCTAATCTCACTAAGAAATTTAACCTATAAAGAAAAATACGAAACTAGGAAGATAGAAATTGAGAGAATAATTCTTGATGTATTTTCTTGATGATTCTTGATGAAAAACAAGTGAGGTAGGAATCTTATTTATACTAGTAGGAGTCATTGTTAGGTTACAATAAAAACTTAAAGAATTATTACAATTAACTCCTAGAATTAACACTAGAAATAACTCTTACAATTAACACTAGAATTACTCTAAATAACTCATAATAAAACTTAACACTAAAGGATATTGATTCTTCCATTTTATTTCTTGTAACACATCATATAGAAGCCTCTAGATCCTTTAAAAATTCACCAAAATGGATAACAAAACCAAGTTCAAAGAGGAGTTAAAAAACTCACTTAGCTTCAAACCAGAAACTATAGTAAGGTGTCACTTGGAAGCTTATTTCGCACATGTTAACATCCAAACTGGGTTCTGACCTCTGCATATTAAATGTAGATCCCGATGTTAGATTTTCAATGAAAAATGAATCATGCAATTCTGATATTTGTAGCTTGAGTTATGAATTTTCTATTGAACATTTTCAATCTGACGTCTCCCTCAATGCCCCTCATTATGATATCCATTAACGCTCTTCATGACAAGAATATGAACTAGGTGCATTGGATGAGGCATCATTATGAGATCAAGAGGTGTCAAGTTTAAGTCACACCTAAGTCATTTTACTCCTTTTATTTTTTTAAAATTACCTAAGCCTTGGAATTGGGCCTTGACACAGGTGACCCAACTTTTTTTAGAGATGGTCTTCACAAGCATGTCAAAATATTGATAAAATGTGTAAGCTTCATGGGTCGGATCAACACTGGATGTTTGACTTGTACCGAACATGGTTCAATTTGGGTAAAGGTCTTCCTTTTTCTCTTGTGGTCTAACATGATTGTATTAGGCCTTAGACTCGGCTGATATGTTAGACCGAGACACTGTTAGGCCATTGGGTTTGAGCCTACATGTGGATCTGGGCCGATTGGATTTGGTCTTCTGTCGTACCTTTAATATTTGGACCTTGGACCCAAAACTCTTCTTAGACATTTTCATAAGTGGAGGTTGGCCTGGTTCTTTACTTGTGGTGGAAATTCTGGCTCGTTCTTCCACTTCTTGAATTTATGCAATGTGATCCTTGGGTGGAACCACATCATCCTCCCCCTCTTGGAAAGGATTCATCCTGGAGTCTTCTTTTAGGCTTACACAAGGGATGTGAGAAATATAAGGTGTAGTACATAAGAACTTTTTCCCTTGCAAGAAAATCTTATATAAGTTGTGAAAAGAAAAACTTCCCTTGATGACCCACTTGAACTGTATCCATAAAAATGTTACAAGTTCAAGGGGTGTTTTTACATGCTTCTTTTGGAAATTCTTATCTCTTCTTTTTTTATGATTGTCATGTGTAACAGGTTTCTCAAACCTGAAACCTTTGTACCTGGAAAAGTTAAATGATCCTTTCACATTGGCCGAATTAGCAATTTTAGGTATAAAAGAATTTAAATTTGGACTATGCAAATATAAATCAAATTTACATCCTTCAAATCTTGAATAAATGATGAGCATGATAAATTATTTAGTAAGTGCATAACTTAAAAAAGTTTCACGCTCATTTTTATGTTTAAAATAGTTTCTGAATGAATCATCACAAACACCTGGGTCAAATAACAATCTAGATCACTCCATAATTTTATCTAATCTCATATGATTAAATTCAAGCATCTCAATGCATAAGAAATGGTTATGGCTAAAAATTGATACATCAAAAGAATGAATCATGGATTTTTTGCATGTAAGTTTCCCATGATATGTAGGTAAGTGCAACAGATCGTCATAACTTGAGATGAGTGTGCTACAAGTAAAATTATGATGCATCATTTTGTCACAAGTTAACAAGTACGAGGAAAACTTAACCAACTCAATCATATGTTTTTCACTCAAGATGGATATAGCCAGATTAGCATAAGGGTCAAAATATGAATGATGAACACATGATGACTCAATCAATTCAAAAGAAACATTTACATGTAATTCTTCATGCAGAAGTAAGGAGGCATGCATGGTTTTGGTTTCTTCATCACATGTTTACCATTCATCATTATCATAAGAAACAATTTCAAGAGATCCACTAATCTGTATATCTAGATCTTCAAATAAGGGATTATTGTAGATGGAGAAGTTACCATCCGTAAAAGAATCCTTTGAGGTAGTTTTCTCTTCCTTCACTTGAAATTCTTCTTCAGGTTCGATTTCATCTTCATTAAAGAATGTGGTTTAGTACTCTATTGAAAATATCATTGGTACTTGTGTTTGAGTATCATCGAATACCTTCTCATCGTTATATGTATCTTCCACTTTAAGGACCTGTACAAACAACAAAGAACAACACTCTTGGACAACTTTGGAAGTTAGAAATTCACAAGCTATGGTGGAAGGCAATGTGTTTTCATCTTCTCTCATTTTGGATGGTGGAGTTTCCTCTCATTTTCTCTCACTTTCTTTTTCTTTTCTCTTGAAACTCTCCACTCTTTCTCTTGTATTGACCACTTGGGTAATTTCCTCACCTTTTTTGCTCATACCCTCATCTTTCAATTTCTCACCTTTGTTATCCTTACCACATTGTTCATCCATGAGTATTTGCATTTTGTAGGACTCTAAGAGGATTTCCAATTCTTTTATCCTCTTGTTCAATCTCTCACATTCTTCTTTCCTTTGGGCTTCGTCCTTCGAAGGTTGGTTGATCTGAACTGAGTACTCATCTTGATAGCTATGGCCTGCTTGTTGATGTTCTGAAGGTTACGGTTGGAACCTTCTTTATCCTTCTTAGTAATTTTGAGCCTCTCATGGTTGGTGGATAAAGTACTCTTCTTGTTGGTAATCACCATATTGCAGTTGGAATGGGCTATGTTGAAATGAGCCTTTTTGTCATTGTTCCATCTCTATGCTTTGGTCAAATGGATCATACCATTGTGCTCTTGGTGGGCCATATACTTCATATTGGTTGTATGCTTGTTGGGCTTGAAAAGCGGTTCTAAGAGCATACCTCTTTCTCCTGAGTGATTTAAAATCCTCCCATGTATTGATGTACATTCATTGACTTTGCATTTGAGGGATAACCAGTTTGTGATACCAATGCTCAGCTTCTCCTCTCAATTTTTCCACGGCTTTATGAATGCACATTTGGTAGTAGTAGCTTTTCATTTTCCTTTCCCATAAGTCATATCCATAGGCATCATCATGTCCACAAAAATACAATTGGAAGCTGATAGCTGCAAAAACTTGTTAAATGGTAGAAATAGAAGTAGAAGTGGTAGGAGACAAAAATACTTGTTACCTCACGTGTTTACACTCGATTAGAATACAAGCTTTTTACCTCAAACTCCTTGGTAAAGCCTTCTTACTTCAACTTCTTGCTCGACAACCTTGAGTTGTGGTACTCAAGTTGCTTCAAATCTCACAAAACCAAACAATGCTCTTTTCACCCGAAGTAAAAGTTGGTTACTTTTTGTGGGCTTCAAAGTAATGTTTTGGTGGATAGGGGTCGAAAGAAAGTTTGGGTAGGTGATTGTCAAAAAATGGCTTTTAGGGGGTAAATGGGCTAGGTAGTAAAAAGTTTCAAGATCGTTCAAAACATTTTGTAGCAAATACTCCTTTGGACTAATAACTTCCTCAACACAATTTTCTTTAACTTTTCAATTCTTCAAATGAAACTTTCTTTTTTTTTTGCTTTATTTTAAAAACTTTTTTTTATATATGGCCGAATAAATGAAGAGAGGAATACAATATTTTTGTTTTAGCCTTGAGTGATCATCTTGGCTTTTTTTTTTCAAATGGAGTAGAAGATAATGCGATGCAAATGGCTAATTTAGAAGGATATATAAAGAGATTAAGAAGAAAGTTTAAAACCTCTTTTGGATAGTTTGCACAAGTAGGAGAACCTCCGCTCTGATACCAGTTGATATGGTTCCAGTTGTGAATGGTGAACCTGAAACCAAAGGTTGATCTTTTCCTCCTTGTGCTTGGTGAAAGTTGATGATGGTGGTAGAATTTGAGCACTTGAAACC
>JBBYHH010612675.1:0-10548 GCA_038382905.1 Daphne laureola
GAATCGCTAGCCTAGGTCATCGATTCGAGGCCTAGGCTAGCGATTCGCCGACCTGGGGCCGCAATTCACCGGCCTCCAACTGCGTTTCGGCGGCCCTAGGCCAGAAGCTAGCGATTCACCGGCATCCGGCCGCGATTCGGCGGACCTCGGCTTTGATCTATGCTCCGACATTTTTTTTTTCCATTTTGAAACTTCTGATGGTGGTCCAGCGGTGGTCGACGGCGGCGGCGCGGCGGTCCGGCGACGGCGGCGATGATCTGGCAGTGGCAGAGTGATGAGAAGAATGGACGAAAAAATTTTGGTAAAAGTTTTAAGTTTTAAATTGTTTGGGCTTTAACTTTTGCTAAAATTATTATTTTTCCCATAAATCTGTTAAATTTAATGGTTAAAGGATGAAAAATGATCATAAAGTTAAAAAAAACTAAAAAAAAAACAGGACTTTGAGTATAAAAAGTTAAAAAAAGATCGTAATGTTATATGAATTAAAGTTACAGGACTACCGGTGCATTTTACCCTTATTAAAAACTAATATATCTAAGTTTATGGTGAAAATAGTATAAAAAAAAAAGTTTAGGTACCTAAAAAAATCATTTTCCCTAAAATTTTGTTAGTTTTAATATTGACTTAACGGTAAAGAACCTGAATGAGACAAAATATGAAATTAAAGGACTTTAGTAGGGCAAAATTTTAAAACAGGACCCAAATAGGACATTTAGCAAAATTAAGGGACTAACGGTGCATTTTACCTGTTAATTTTAGTTATTTCTAGTGTTAATTCTAGGAGTTAATTGGAATAATTAATCTCAAAGGTTTTTTTGTAACCTAAGGTTGACTCATTCTAGTATAAACATGAGTCGTGCCTCACTTTTTCTTTATCAAGAAATACATTAAGAAATTGTTCTCTAAATTTTTTCTTCCTAGTTTCTTATCTTTCTTTCTAGTTTAAATTTCTTAGTGAGATTAACTACTAAATTTTGTCTTCTTCTTACCATTTTCAACTCGATACTTCAAGATGAAGTGTGCTTCAAATCCATAAACTCAATTTTACTCAAATCTACCAAAAAAGAGATAAGTTGGATCCACCACCACAAGATATCATACTTGTGATTGTCAAGTTCTTTTGGAGCTTGGAGGTTTCGAGTGTTTAATTTCCACCACCTTCAACACCAACTTTCACCAAACACAAGAAGGAAAAGATCATCTTCATTTCAGATCACCATCCATCCAAGCGGAACCATATCAGTTACCATCATGAATGAGTGCTAGCCCTGGTAGTTGTCCCAATTAGTTACTCAATACGCGTCTCAAGGTACTTTAATCGGTTCTTCGTTCCTCGGAATTCTGTATGATGTCAGTGTGATAGTCGTTGCCTACATTGTTTTTGACACTCAGCAAAAGATCGAAAGTCCCCTGACCAGGCATGGTCTAAAGTAGAGGTTGTGGTGATTCCAAATTGTTATTCCTACTAAAATGAGTCATTAGTTAAAACTCACCGTGAGAGTCATGCGATGAAAAATGGTTCATCATTTCATCTTCTCCTCAGTTGTGCTCTTCGAAACAACAATCTATGAGCATTCTTTACTTCCAAGTTTTCCTTTCATAAATATTATATCAATTTTAAAAAAAAAAATCTATTTTCCTAAAAAATCTATAAGGAACACACCATGGGAATACCAAAACTCGTATACATGAAAAAGAAAACAAATGTGCATTGCCCATTTGTCATCTAGCATGCTATCATTGTCTTTGAAATGGAAAATACCACAAACTAGAAAGGAGTAACACCCCAAAAGGGTCCAACTATAATTTGTTTCTTTTAGATCGACAACAAATGATTTATTAAGTGAAAGGAGTTATACAAGTATCAATTTTATGAAAAAGATGGTAACTCTATTGCTCAAAGTAGAGCGAGTATAGATATCATAAACATACAGGCATCCTCATTCTTGTACATGCATGGCACAATGAAATTAGCTACTGTGTGTGTGTATAATATCCATACATTTTTTAAGGTGAGTCTGGGTTCTCATCATCTTCAGTAAGAAGCATAGGTTCCACATATTGTTGTGTGGACAATGTAGCAGTTTCGACCTGTGTATTTTTAGTGTTAGAAGACTCTGCAAATGATTCTTCATTTTCATCGAATTCATCCGAGTTTGATGTTACGGAATTAGATTCATCCCCTGACTCCAAATCCAATTCTATCTCCAACGTTTCATCAGCAAACATTATTGGGTGTGCACGACAATAACAAACATTATCCACAATAAGATGGATCTTAATCTCCGTCATCATTAGAAAGCCATCAGGAATACTCTCTCTGTGAAGTCTACTATTGCAAAGTTGAACACAATTGTCATATGAAAATATTTGTCCTTCTTGATTAGGAAGTATTTCATCCTCGATCAGCTTCATAATTCTTTATGGCTTCACCTATCAAATAAAAATGTATATAACATCAAGTGGCAGTTTCATAAAATCTAACTAGTGAATGAAATTTCATTTATTGATTACTACTATTAACTAATTTTGTTAAAATATGTATAGATTATAAATTCAGGAAACTTACAATTATCCCCTAACATTAGGACAAACCGTTAATTTTTCACCCTAGTTTTCAGAAATATATATACGAAGTAAAAACTATGCAGGTATTTCCCTTAACTTTAATTCATAACTATTTTTTTGGTTAAATTAGCTTAATAGTCCTTACAATTATTATCTATACAAATTTAATTCTTAAAGATTATGTTCTTGGATTTCTCTCTCCTCCCTCTCCGGATCTAGGCTCATCACCCTGCCGCCCTCTAGAAAACAAAGATGCCACTTAAGATATGGAAAGACCAGATGTGGTGGACTAGAGACCAGATATGAGGGTGAAAGAAGAGAAGATAGGTCTGGAAACCGGGATGGCTAGGACAAAAGTCATTTGTAGTTCTCATATCGTGTCAAAAATGTTATAACGGATTTCTCTGATCCGTGGACGTAAGGTAGTTAAGAGCCGAACCACACTAAATTGTTGTGTGTATTTTTTGTGGAGATTATTTGTTTTCAATGTACGTGATGAATGTTTGGAGAAGAAAGTTATTCATTTGCCATTTTTTTTCCGATTGTTGTGACTAGGCCGACTAATCTAAAGGACTAGTATAGCCAAACACATGTTGGTGCAAAGATGCGACAAGGTTGGGTGGTAGGGCCATGAGGTGAATGACTAGTAGCACAAGATACGATTGAACAAGCGAGTGGGCGAAGACGGAAAATTTTGAGGATGAGGGGGAGAGTAAAATTATAAAGGGGATAGCTTTAGCACCTAAAACTATTAGGTATAAAAAAAAATAGTACAATTAGAGTCGTTGAACCACTATCTTAATGGGAAATTTGTAAAAGGACAACAATCAAATAAGTACATTTTATGCTACCTATAAATTAAAATATGGCACCTTGATTCCAGTTATCCTTTTCTTGTACTGAGCAAGCGCAGACATGGTTGTTGTTGACACAACGATGGATCATCATGGTGATACTCCCTTCTCCAATAGTTGAGGCTATAGTTTTTGGGATGGGTTGTTTGTGCACCACCTGGGAGTATCCAAACTTATTGCAATTTTCAGCACATCTAGTAATATCACATTCACCTTCAGAAGGATAAAATAAGGGACATATATATGTTTCTGCAAACACCATGGATCCTGCGAAAGAGAAGGTTGGAGAAATTGAAATCATTGGTATAGATATTTTGGTAGATTTTTGGAGGATTTGGTGAAGAAATTGGGATGTGTATATATTTGATCAAAATTGAGGTGATATTGTGAGTGCAAGGAAAATGTTGATTTAATGGTTTCTTGATGAAAATCTGAGAAAGATTGCAGAAGAGCAAGTTGTCTTCTTCCTAGAAAAAGAAAGTGGAGAAAAAATGCAATGTTTTGCAATTAGGGAGGGAAATGAAAATGAACTTTAAATGCTGTTAGAAATTGTTGGAAGAACACAACATAAAATTAAAGGAACATCTTGCTTTTATTTTTAAAGTTTTACTTAAAATATTATAATGAACGGAAAAATGATGGAGTTTTGGGATCATGAATCACCCTTGAAAATAAAGTAGGGAAAGGAATCCAAAATTTCTAATAGAAAATCACTATGTTACCAAAAAACTTTTAGTATCAGTTATTATATAAAATCAAGAAACGTGCAAAAAGATATCCCATAATTCTTAAAAAAATAATTCTTTTTTTAAGGGAAAGTATTTCTTAATATGTGAAAATAAAATTTGAAATATTCACTTAATTTCCTCAAAACATATTTTCGAAGGTACACAAATCACGGACACTTGATCAGTTGGATACTAGACACTTGATCAGTTGGATACTAGAAAATCGTTTAAGCTATAAAACAAAAAGAGATTCAAAAGTAACTAATTAAACAATGCAGATTCGCAATTACTAAAATCGTAAGTTATTTTCCCCTGCCCAATATATGTATACTCAACCGAGATAAATATTACTCTGGTGGTAAAAAAAACAAGCTAGGTCTTTATGAAACACACAATTCATACCTGAGTAATGGAGCCCCTTTCATATACCAGTTGTTTTTTAAAGTTTAGACAAAGTTATAATCATTTATAAGGTTGATCTACATTTAACTACGCTGAATAAATTCAACAGCATATATCTTAATTATATCATTCGTTGCAAATCTATAAGTGAACAAAAATTTGTTGTAAAAGTGGTTCTAAAATATGAGTATGTTGCAAATTTATATTCATGATTTAACATCCGTTAGAATTTAATGGAATTTACGGTAAAAATACTCAAATTGATCTTTTATGATTTCTAAAATGGGTTGAACATCTCTCTAATTTTATAATTTTATTTTTGAGTCATTATTCTTCATACATGTGTATTTTTTCAAATAATTTTCCTAAATTATTCATATTCATTTTAAATTGAGTCTAAAATATTCAAAAAATTATCAAATATGAAAAGAAATGTTTTTAACATAATATCGATAATAATCTTTTTACTAAAATTTACCTTTTTATTACGAAAAAGTAGTAACTATCAACATAAAATGCAAGAATGAACAATAATTTTCTAAAATCTCCAACATTTATATAAAAATATTTTGATGATGTAAAAAATATTCAAATAAATAAATATATTAAAATACCGAACGAATACAATTTTTTTAAATCAATTTAAATATATTTTAACAACTTAGGAATTAATCTGAAATTTTTCAAAAATCGAGACATTTTTCTATTTTATTTTTGATAATTTTGAAAATACTAGTTTCTATTTTCTTCATTTTATTTCCAAATTTATCTTGTTTTAGAAGTTTTCCAAATTAAATTATAAAATTATTTGAAATTATACATTATCTTCATTTGATATGGTTCAAAACACAGTACCGAACATAAATCAAATTTATTAGGACTAATGATGTGTAATTTCACATAAGTAACATCTCGATCGATGTTTTTTCTACCATGTTCTCCTACTCTTTTGTACATTACGTTTTAGTACTATCTCACTTTGATTGTTACTTGAACTTCCGATAATTTTCTTAACTTAATTATTTTTATGAAGACAGTGTCATGGAATGAAAAAATATATTTTTAGAAACTTCAAATATTAATTAACTTATGCATGTAAATTATATAAAATTTTATATCAATATGTTGAGGAAAAAAAATCATAAACTAGACGCTAGAAAAAATCTATCATCTCAAATAAATTTAATGTCATTGTAGATGATTTTTTAAATTATCTAAATAATTTAATATAGCTATTGATGTTATTAAATCATTATCAGTTCTGAAATTTTATTTTGATAATTTTTATTTTGTATAAAAAATAAATTTAAGCACAAACATTATCTATTTTATAATCTTGTTTAATAGCTTGTTAAAAAAAATTATAATCTTGTTTAGCATTTGATAATTTAGACTCACTCTATAATTAATACTATTAAAGATTTGGAAGGAATATACGAAAACATACACATGTGATAAAAAATAATGACTCAAAAATAAAATTATAAAGTTAGAGGGGTGTTCAACACATTTTAGAAATAAAAAAGGTCAATTTGAGTATTTTTACTGCAAATTTCGTTAAGTTTTAACAGATGTTAAGTGCTGATATAGATTTGAAACATACTCATATTTTAGAGTCACTTTTACAGCTAATTTTTATTCAGATATATATTTGTAACAAAGAGTATAGTTCATGCAATTTAGTCTAACTAAACTGATCCTTTTGGAAGACTTCATTTGGTTCTAACATGAGCCAGCCTTACTCAATTGCAAAGTGAGCTTAAACATCATAATTAATATATAAATCAATATTATTGGGCCTTGGAAAATGGAAGCATTCATTCCCTTAAAGTTACCTCACTTAATCATAGTGAAAAGTTTTTACCTTCACTTTCTTGTTTCAAGGAAAAAATTCTACCTTCTTCCACTCTTTCTCTTTCCCGTTTCAATTTGTATAACCTACCTTCTCAGCATTTTCTTGACGTATTAGTCTCATAGTCTCTATTTGAACTGGATGGGCGGGACAGGGATGGTCATGAAACCGATCCAGGTTCTCTGCATTCACTGCAATATACAGTGTAGTGGAAATTATGGCAAGTGGAAGAGTAAATGTTTATTTTTTTATTTTTAACTAAATGACCACTTATCACAATCTCCACTACACTGCATATTACAGTGAATACAGAGAAGTTTGATCCATCATGAAACTACCAACTATATTCTCTTTTTCTGCACATAGAGCTTTATCTTACTTTTCGAATGATCAATTGTTGCCTTCAACCAATTTCCCATCACAATTTTCATTGGCTAACATAGGAGGGGCCAAATCTCATAAATGGAGAAATTTTGCTTCATCTCCAATTCAAGTTGTCTTCTAAAAAATAATTTTCAAAATAAAATTAGCATAACAACCTCATAAATTGTAACTTCATTTCAATTTTTTTTTGTGGTGGTTGGAATGATGGAGGGAAGTGGTTGTGAGGAACTGGACTCCGTAGATTTAGGGGACCGTCCAACACCTTAGGTGTGAAAATTATGATTTATAAACTCACTGCTTTCTATCACCAGAACACAATCTATTGACTTGAGCAGAGGGGGTTTTACCAATAGTACCCAACTTCAAATTCTTAGATTTCATTTTCGTTGAAGGTCTTAATGATCAAAGCTCAGCATCCCTCTTTTGAATAGAAGATAAAACTGAGAAGATTGAAACTTGCCATTGAAATGGAAATTGATGAGACAAATGATGAATATGGCGATTTGCAACTTTTGACCTCTTGTGGCCATACGCATTCCTTGGAAAAGAAACTTGAATAGTAGAATATGTTTCATCTCTTTACTGTAGTGTTGAAATAGCTGAGGCTGTGTTCTTAAAACCTCGTTTGCCCATCATTAGATTTTGACAACTTTGGCCGAACCCCACATCATCCTTAATCTAAAGAAACTTAACCCTAAACACCAAAATTTCTTTTACTGCTCAATTTGATCCATGTCCCCAACCATACCCAGCCTTCTGCTCTTGAATTCGCTGCTTCCACCCTACCCTATCACCTCTACCTATCCGTGTTGGGTCGCCTCTCCTCACGTGCACCCTAAAACTATTCCCGTCTTCGTGATTGTCATGGAGCTAAGATCCATACTACGAGATCTCCACGGAGCTCAGATCTGACACCACAATATCAGCTTCTAGGCAAGACTGGAGGAGGTGAGACAATGGGATGATTGGCTATGCAAGGTGAGAAGTGTGAGGGCCGATGACGCAACAACGGATGGTGCTTGGTAGGGTATGTCTGTTGGCCTGGGAGGCCGTTGTGGGATGAGAGAGGGTAGGTGCGCGGGGTGGTGAATGTGTTCGGTTCGCTGGCGGGGGTAGGGCGAAGGTAACCCAATTAGGAGGCGTTGGCTATGTATGATTAGAGAAAGTGTTAAAATTGCAAAGTTAGAGAAGTTTTGGGGTTTAGGTTTGAATTACTTTAGTTTAGGGGGTGATATGGGATTTGACCAAGCTTGACAAAATCTGATTCTAGGCAAACCTAAGTTTTGGGAACACACCAATGTAACATAACGCTTTGTTTGATAAATTCTTCATGTGTATCATTTTTGTGCTTATTAGCCATACAATTTTCTTACACGTATAATCGTCAATGGCAATGTGTTCGTAGGTCTGTCCAAATCTAACCATTGTTGGAATTCATTATGTTACTATTGTTCATTGTTTGAATTGATTTTCAAATTTAATTATAATACCAATATGTTACCTAATTAACAAAAAATATGAAGGCTCATTATAGCGTACCCACACCTTAATTGGAAAAGAAATTCTGGATCCAAATTCTCTTCATGATGAAAAAAAGGAAAACAGATTTATATAATTGAGTAATTAACTTGGTTCATCTCTTTACGGTAACAAGTAGCGTTCTTACTCTAATAAGTTGATAATTTTTGTGATTATTAATCATACAATTTTTTAGATTAAAGGGTTTTTGTGCATTTATTTATCAACTTGGAGTACATCGAGGAGCCAACTCGGTGGTACAGAGTGCCAAGATACATGATCTGCAGTATGCAATCCATTCCTAGCTATAGTATGTGCCACACCATTAGCAGCTCTAGCTCTAGGAACAAAAGTAAAATTACACATAGAAAAGCCGGGACTTAATACACGAATTTTATCAATGATAGTGCCAAATAGGTATCTACAAGGAGGGGATTCGCAAGTTAACTCGCGGATCAAGGCCTGACAATCCGATTCCAGCTCAACAAATAGCCACCCTTACTCTCGGGCTAAGCTGACACCTTCTAGCAGAGCAAGTGCTTCAACATGCACAGATTCATCACCAATATAAGCAAAACTACGAGAAGAGCCAAGTAAAAACGTACTCGCCGAATCACGCGCTACCATGCCCACAACAACAATCTGATCATCCTTCTTCAGTGCGGCGTCAACATTTATTTTAACGTGTCCCTAGTGCGGAGGATACCATTTGGCCGACGATTTGGACATGTGGGTAGGAAATAGGAATGCATTGACTGTTCTGTGCTGAGGACCAAGCATCTACCCAGGACCTGATCTTCCGAGAGAAAGATAGTGGTAGGGAGCACTTAAACTCGTACACCGTAGTGTTTTTGTTTGACCAAATTAACTAGAGAGTGATAGGGACTAACAGGGATAACTGTGAGTGTTCCGTGAGGAAAGACCAGAAGCATTCCTGCCAAGAATTCTTGGTATCCGTAATAGGAGAAATATCCACCTAAAGTTGTTGCCATAATTGTTGTGCAAAAGGACAATCCCAGAATAAATGGTACACTGACTCATCTACCAAATGACATACAGGACAATGCGGCTCCACTTCTACACCACACGTCAGTAACATGTCGCGAGTGGCCAAAATACTATCACAAGCTCTCCATAAGAAAGTCTGAACCCGAGGAGACAATTTCAATTGCCAAAGCCACTTTAAGAAATCCGACACCTCGCAAGGATCACTTTATACAAAATAGCATACGCAAGATAATATGCCAAGCGTACAGTAAGCATACCATTATCGAACATGTCCCAAGTATAAATATCTGGGTAAGACTAAGAAGGCAAATGTATATCTGTGATAGTGATGAGTGTAAATAATGTTATATATTTTACCCCTAAATATATGTTTTCATGAGATAAATTGTTATAGTCTTATTATTTGCGCAATGATTTTTGTAGGAATACGTTTGGGAAATGTTGGAGCAAAACTGAGGAATTTGGGATTAAATTGACAAGAAAAGAAGAGTTCAAGATAATTGGGAGTGAAAGATGGAAGCTAAGAATAAAAGTGATATAAGGAAGAAATTTTGAGCTAAAGTGAACAATTTATTAAAGTTTGAGGAAAGAATGAACTTTTTACCAAACCTAGTCCAATTTAGACTAGGTTGGACGCAGAGTGAATAAAAAAGCGAATGCACAGATAGTACGCTTAAAAAAAAGCATAGTCTGAAGGACGCACAGACGGAGGTCTCGCACAGAGGAGGATACGCATGCAGGAGGGAGCTCGCACAGGAGCAAATCATTCTTCATCCTGAGTTCATCGATCTCTTTTCTTTTAATTATGTTTAGTAGCTAGATTACTTTTATCTTCTAGGATTTATTGTGAAACTTAAATCTAGTGTTTGATATTTAGTTCTACAAATTATTATTCCATAATTCTTGTTTAATTATTTGGATAGTTCATGCATTATTCTTAAGGCCACAAAATATTTGTGGTATGCTTCGCTTAGACATAAAGGAGTATTACTAGACCACAGAGTAATTGCACTAGATTTGATTGTGAAGCGACGTCTGCGCAACAGGTTTAGGAAGAACGTAGATCACTTGAACAATTAGAGTGAAGTGAAGGCTGTGCTTTAATCACCTAGGTGAAACCTCGACAGAAGACATCTAGAATTGATACATCGACTTACAAGATGAGATAATAATTGTAGGTAATTCTAAATTGTCAAACCTGAAATTTAAGTGGATCAATAATCCTAGGAGGTAG
>JBBYHH010612786.1:0-10548 GCA_038382905.1 Daphne laureola
CATTCCCAGAATAGGTCAACCACCTCTCATTCGAACCATGGCTCCCGCCACAGGAGATCTTGAACCCCCAGCTTGGAACTCATTGATGATCATCCCCCGAGAGACAGGGAAATCTACAGATCCCGATCACCGAGGAACCGCCAACAATCCCCGAGGCACGACCGTTTGACAAAGGAGGACCTGAGGGATGAGGTTATCAGGCAGCTAACCCGAAGATTGGAAGAGCTAGAGAGGGATCCTCGACGGATTTCAGAAGCAAAATCATGGGGATCCACGAACGAAGAGGGCCCGTTTACCCGATAAATCTGGGAAAGCCCAATGCTGAGGTAATTTAATCTCCCGCATCCCCTGGAAGTGTACCATGGCACAGGGGACCCGGATGCATTCATACGAAAATACAAAAGGGCTATGGAGCTAAAGGACACAAATGATACCGCCCTGTGCAAATGTCTGGAAGTAGCCCTTGGGGGTCTGGCCTCCAACTGGTACAACGCACTGCCATCAAACTCAATTTCTTTCTTCAGGGATCTTGCAACCAAGTTCACGACCCACTTCATCGGGAGAAAAAGGTCGGCAAAGTGGGCAATCTAGATGTTCGACATCAAGAAAAGACCGAATGAAGGCATTCAGGAATTTGTAGAGAGATTCAACAAGGAGGTCGTGCATGTGTCCAATCTCACTGACAACATCCGCATCATGGCGTTTTTGAAAGCTCTGCTACCAAACTCAAGGCTGGCCTACGAGCTATCGAGAAAGAATCTGACTTTCGTTGAAGAAATGTACTCGGTCACCCACGAGCATATGATAGCCCAGGAGCTATTGTCCTAACGAGAGGTAAAACTCGAGGTCAGGGAGCCAAAAACAGAAGAATGAAGAGGGAACCAAAATTTCAGAAGCCCAAAAGGATGGAAAGGGCAGAGAAAGGACTTCAAGAATCTGATATCACTTACCCCTCTTAACGCTTCCTGAACCACGATCTTGGCAGCCTTGACAAAGGAAGAAAATGTGGACTGGCCGAGGAACATGCCCGAAGGGGCCAAACAAAATGAAGAGAAGTACTGCCAATTCCATCGGGAAAACGGCCATTACACCGAACAATGCTACCAACTCAAGAGGTACATCGAACACCTCATCAAGAAAGGTTCACTGGGGCAGTTCTTGATATTTCCATTGGACGAAAGAAAATCTCGAGGAAAATAGATAAGGGATAACGGTGAGTCAGACACCGACCGAAGATGGAAAAAGCCTCCCGACCAAGCCACCAGCATGATTAACACCATTAATACCACCCTCGGGTTAAATGAAAGGAAGAGGAAAGCTAGAGAGATCGCATCCCTCAACTATGAAGGTCCCTCGGACAGGGTAAAGAGAGCTAATGGTACGGAGGTAAAAATCCCGCACTACGACTCTCTCGTCATCACAGTTAGGATCGGAATGATCAACGTCAAGAGAGTCATTTGCGATGATGGCTCAAACGCTGATGTACTGTTCGGGAAAACATTCAAAGGAGTGAACCTCAAATCTAGCAAACTCACCCCAGTGAAGACCGCGACAATATAGAGTGGGCCCTAAGGAATTACCTATCCTCAGATGCATTGAGCTGCTGACAATGTTCCTGGGTTCGGGCCCACAATGGGAGATTAGGTACACTACCGTAATGGTCAAATGGTTAGTCATTGATGTGCCCTCGGCTTACAATTCCATCATCGGAAGAGAAACTCAAGGGGCAATTCACTTGAGAAGCAACGTCAAATACTTGACGGTGATATTTGAGACCGATGAAGGTGATGTGTCCATTTACATCAATAAAAAAGAAGCAAAAGATGTAATGGCCATCAGTCAGAAGACCCTGAAAGCTAATGACCCGAACGTTGAGCGTCCAAAGACTGACAACCCAACCTCAGAGGAAAATGATGACTTGGCCACAGAAGAGGTCATGCTAATAGAGGACAGATCCACCCGAATTATGAAAAACCTTCCCGAGGAAAGCAAAGAAAAAATTGTAAGCCTACTCCAGTCAAATAAAGACTTGTTTTTCTACTCTCCGAGTGATATGTCTGGGATCGATCCAAAAATAATTCAACACAATCTATGCGTTAACCCGAATGCAAGACCGATAAAGCAAAAGAAGCGTACTAACGCCCCCATCAAAAGAGCCTTCATCAAAGAGCAAATTTCAAAGTTACTCGATGCAGTCATCATCAGGGAAGCCTCATATGCCGAATGGATAAGTAACCCGGTGGTCGCCACAAGAGAAGATAGCAACAAGCTGCGCATGTGCATCGATTTCACAAACATAAACGCAACTCGAGAAGATAGCTTCATGATGAGCTCGTCTTTTCCAGCAACCACTTTTTACAGCTCCTCAAAATCTTTCTTTTACTGCTGCAAATCCTTCTAGAGCTCCTCGACGTCCTTCTCTCACTACTCCAAGTCCTTATGCAGCTCATGGATGGCCAAGTCTTTTTTATCAGACTCCACCTTGTAATAGCTAGCTAGAGTTTGCTGAGTCACCATACTCTTTCGAGATGACTCCTCTACATGAGAGATTACTTTTTAATCTTCTTCTGCATTTGACTGAACTCGAACGCATAAGTCTTCTTAAGAAGCTCTAGTTGAGCTTTTCTCCCTTCAAGCTCAAGCTCTCTCCACCGTTTCCGAGGATTTAGCCTTCTCCTCGAGGCTCAAAATGTGAGCACGGAGGTCCTTGGTTGTCATCCGATCTTCGCATCCCTTCTCGTACACTCCATGTGACAAAGCAACCACCTGAAAAGCAAATAACATAAGTTCAAACAAAAATGTACAAACTCAAAAGACAAAAAAACAAACGCAACACAATCAACTTACATAAACAAGATGGCTCATCAGCGCATGCGTCATCCCCTCGGTCATCATTTTTGACCTGATCATATGTTGTCGGTCTCGAGGTAGGAGTAACCCCTCTGTAACACGTGACCACACATCCTTCCCATCCTTAAGGATGGATTCCCTTTGAGACACAGTAAAGTATGGCTCCCAAGCCTCCTCTAGTAGCCATTCTTGAGCGTCGAAGAAGGAGCGCCTCTCTATCCTCGCCATATCTTTAATCCGGTCAGGATTAAAGCGAGGCTCCATCCCTCCAGAAGAATGAGGCTCAACGGCCTCTTCTGCAAGTGGTGGCCTAAAGGCCATCCTATGCCAATCCACCATAAATCTAGAAGGGGCTATAGGCTGCCTCGCTCCTTCGCCAGCCTCGGCATCCACCATGATGCCTTTTCCTTTGTCCACAAAGGCACAGGGAGCCTCGGCCATCATTTCAGTTGCCTTGATACCATCAACCTCTTCATCTGCAAAGCTAAAAACTTTAGCTTACTCCTACTAAAAACAGAACTAAGGAAATAATAAACACCACTCACCATCAAGTACCAATTGAGGGCGTTTCCTCAGCACGCGAGCTGTCTCATCTGATTCGTTACTAATATCCACAGCAAGTGCCACAATTACCACAGGCATGGCCTTTGTGACAATCTGTTCTGGCATAATGGAGCTTCCAGAAGACCCCTTCATCGACCCTCCCAAAATGTCTTTCACAAGCTCTACAGGGAAAGACTCTACAGCCTTCCTCATGACCGCCTCCCTAAGGTCTTTCTTCTTCTTAAAAAGGGTTTCGGGAGCCAACATATTGCCTGGAAAACCAAAGACACAAATACTCAGTAAACATAAACCAACGTATGAAAATCCAAACATAAAACAAAAACCCATACTCGAAGGCCGGGTAAACCCCTTCTGGAATCTTTCAACGAGGTCATCCAGAAGCTGCTCGACCCACTCCTCTAGTGAATCCTCGTGGCCACTCATCTTGTATGCACGAATTACCCCGATGGTACGCATCACCACCTCATCCATCAAAGAAAGCATAAAGGGGAAGCCTTTCTCTACCTCCTCGATCCGAATAACCATTAGGATCCACTCCAGAAGCTTCGAGATAGATCGAGCTCCCTCAGTGTCTCTCCAGATAGTAGGCCTCTCGTACATATGGGACCTATCAACTCTAAGGAAATGCGTAGGAAAATTCTAAGTGTCATCGGCCAGAATAAAGAAAAATTGGGTCTTCCACACCCCCCACGAGCTGGTCATCTCCACAAATACACCGATCCGATGAAATTTCCCCCTCCACTTGAACCTCTATCGGAGCAAGCTCATAAAAAATACGATTCCTTGGCCTCATGAGATGGTAAAACTGAAGGAAAACCTTTGATAGTGCGCTCGCTCCGGCAAGATAGCAAGCCAACACGAACGCGTTGACTGTCATAAACACGTTGGGCACCAGCTGCCCTGGATAAATTCTCATAGCTCACAGAGCTGAAGAAGAAGAGGGCAAAGACAAAAATGAAGTTCCACCTTTAGTTGTGTTTCGTACACAACCATCATTTGCTTCCTCTTGTTTTCATACGAATCGTCCAAATTCACCTTCGCCAGAACCGCCTCGGGCCTCAAACCTTTCACCAGCACCGTGTAAATGTGTTGACTCCGGTAGAGGTCCTCTATTTTCTTCTCCGTCATGACACTTCTCTCACATGATGACCTAATGTGGGACCAATACCGAGAGTGCCAGAAACCTTGGGGGCCATCTACAAAACCGAAAACAAAAAAGGGGAGAAATCAAACCTAACCCCTAAGGAATCGGCCCCGTTACTCCAAAATCAGCAAAAACAAACCCCAAATTCCAAAACAAAGAGAAGAAGCTTGGAATGCACAACAACACAAATTACCTCCATAATAAGTGTCGACTAAAGATTATCAGCGAAAACAATACTCAAACTCCTCTCGATCAAGCTTTACAGAAAGCACGAGCACAAAATCAACAAGATCGCTGGAGAGAAATTTCGAAAGCAAGATTGGTAAAGGTGTTCTACTTTTCACTAGAAAACACCTTTAAACCAAGGAAATGAAACGCCTCACTACTACTCCATAATTACCAACGATAAGATAAAATAACTACCAATCAATGCACGACACGCATTAAACCACCATCCACCACCATAGTAAAAATGGAAGCATAACCGCCCCCAACCCCAGCTGGGCCGTCAAAACAGTGGGCCTAACCAAGTAAAAAAACAGAGCATCTGGGTCCAACAACCCATGCTCCGCTATTTGGAGGGAGGACATACTAATATAGATAGTCTAAACGGCCCACCAAAGGTCCACACAATCGGAAAACTACGAGGCACATAAATACCAAAAATCCTCATAGGCCAACCAACCTCGTAATAAGGCTGCTTTGATAGATGTGTTCAGGGATGCAACAACCGCCTCCCTTATTAAACTCTCCTGGATGTCAAACATCCTCCTAATGCCTATAACGCCTCTCCTCAGACATAGCTATCATTAAGGCTCAGATCCCATTGAACACGCCCTCCTTAAAGGGTCTGGTACCATCCTATAAATTGGGTGACACCAACCACACAAAAGGTAGATACTACACACCTTACCTTCCCTGCTCTTCTCTGCCTGAATCTCTTTGTCTACTTGACTTGTAGGTTATGGTTCACCTGTTTTTGGATCACTCAGGCAGCTGATTGATAAGGTTAATATCAGCTCTTAAGACAGACATCAAAAAGGCATTTGATTCCCTCTTCTGGGCCTTTCTACAGAGCTTTATGGTGCAACTGGGCTTTCCTCAGATGTTAGTGAATTGGATCATGATGTGTTTTTCTTCACCCTGTTATACACTAAACATCAATGGGACTTTTCAGGACTTTTTCAAGGCAACAAAAGGAGTGAGGCAAGGTGATCATTTATCCTCCTCTCTCTTTGTCATAAGCATGAAATATGTTAAGGAGGATGTTTAGAGAATGAGATATAAGGTATCGCCCTAGGTGTAAAAAGCTTAAGTTGTCACATTTGCTTTTTTCTGATGACTTAATGCTTTTTGTTGCTACTTCGATGAAATCTATAAATGGTATTAAAAAGGCATTTGATTATTTTTCTGATACCACTGGGATGTTCATCAATGACCAGAAACCAATATATTTTTCTCTAGGGTGAGTGAAGGCTTTATTGCAGAACTTTTTGTTGTGTTGAACATGCAGAGAGGGGAGCTACCTGTTAGATACATTGGCATCTCACTGAGTGGTTATATATTGACTAAGGATCAATACCAACTGTTAGTTCATAAGATCTTGCATATGCTTAAGAATTGGTCTTGCAAGTTCCTATCTTATGCAAGAAGATTGCATTTGATCAGAGCAGTTGCTTTCACTGTACAGAGTTACTGGTCAACCATTTTTCCTTTTCCGAAAGTAGTATTGGAATAAATTAAGTAGAGTTTTAGACCATTCATGTGGGGAGGGGTTGCTGACTCAAAGAAAGCACTAGTATCTTGGAAAAGGGTCTGTGTGTCAAAGGCTCAAGGAGCTTTGGGGGTTTACGGTTTAGTAGCTTGGAATTTGGTCTTTCAAGCTAAGATGATCTGGAGGTTGATTGTGGATAGAGTGAGTTTGTGGATAAAGTGGGTGCATGTGTATTATGTGAAGGGTCTGAATTTATGGACCATGGCCAAGCCTGCAAGTTCTTCAACAGTTGTTGCTATGTTCAGGTGTAGGCCAGTGCTGCAAGAGGTCTTCAAATTTAAAACATTGATGTTGCAATCTACCTTTTCCATGAAGGAGATCTATTTGGAGGTGGTATAAAATTTTAATAGTATACCTTGGAGGAAGCTAGCTTGGGGGCCATGACATGTTCCTAAGACCTCACTAATCTTTTGGTTAAGTGCCTTTGGGGCTTTGAATACCTCGGACAAAGTGGCAGTCTAGAATGAGAGCAAAAACATCAATTGTATTTTGCGTGCCAATGGTCTGGAAGACCGAGAGCATCTATTTTTTCAATGTGGTTTTGTAGGGAAGGTATTGATAGAGGGTTTGAAACTTGTTAGACTCAAGCATCCTCCTCTTGGTTGGGAACAGTTATGCAGATGGATGTTGCGAGTGACCATGGGCAAGTCTATTAAGGCTTGTTTAAGCAGGAGCATGTTAGCTGCATTGGTATACTCGGTATGACAGGAAAGGAACTACGCAGATTTCAGAGAAGGTATAGGAGCGTCCAACAAGTCAGGGATGTGGCTACACAGTTAGTTCAAGGGAGAAACAAAGTTTTTCTAGTAGAGATATTTGAACTTTGATAGTAAATACGTAGTTTTCATACTAATCTTCTAGTTATAGCTTGAGATTGTGAACACTTGATTATGATGTGAAGCCCAAGTGTACTACTTTTGATTTGGATTTTAATCCAGGTTTTGTTATTTTTATGTCAAGCTCCTGGATTTGATCTATAAGTGTCGTTTGGAAAAATCCGTTCAATGAAATTAGAGGGGTACCGTCCCCTTTCCGTAAAAAACAAACAATCAAATTAGAAAACAATATCTGTCATCTTTTGTTTTCACCGGAGGGGGTGTCATCGAACAAGGATATCCATCTAATAAAACAAAAAATTTGTGTAGTTCAAGATAAGCACCAGCTGGTCATATCTCAATATATGGTTGTACTAATTACACCTCTTCATTCTTCATCAAAAATTGCAGGTGATCAAGGATTTCAAAGTGCAGAAGATCCAAAGATTTTGCAGTTTAGGAAGTAACATGGCAAAACCAGCATTCATAATTCATCAGAAGTTGATCTTCATCTGGCTCACATTGCTTTTTCTCTTATGTAAGTCATTGTTTGAAATATTTCACAAATATTGGTAAGTTTTCTTTTCAGAATATACACCTGATATTTTTCTGGAACAATAACAATGTTATTAATAAGAAGCAAGAGGATTACAGAGTTAAAAAAGCTAAACCAAAGCCCACAAGCTAAGGACAAATTGCCTATGTACCCTCACCCATAACACAAGCCACACACTTGCACAACCAGAAATTCCACAGAAACTATACAAATAGATCAAGACAACCTGCTAACATCTTCACATAACGAAGATCAAAGCCAATCTACCCAAGATGTTCAGTCCTACTATTAATCCATAGATATGAAAAAATTAGAATGATAGAAAAAATTCATGACGCTCCTTGACTCTCCTTGCCAATCTTCACATAACGCTCCTTATCTTCTAGTTGCTCGTCAGATGAATACATTTACCTTCTTGTACTGAAATATGATGCACATCAACAAGATATGCATCTGTTGGCTTGGAGAGTCTCTCAACCGAGAAACTATCATCCATTACAAGGTACCAGCATCAATGGTAATTGTTCTTTTGTTCAAATACATTAGTAGGGAAAGCATCTACTGTAATTTACCAACCACTTTCCCCCTAGCTGGTCTCGCCAAGTCCTACACCAAACATCACCTCCCCTTCTCCCACCTAATCGTCTCTAACATCCAACACTACTTATTCGACTCAAATCCAAACAATCTCCTATATAATTCCCAATGGACAACTAGTGAAACAGATTTGTCAATTCTGCTTTATTATGATGAAAAATCTGTATATAGAGTCAAAACTAACAGCTAGAATTTTTATAAACTTCATATTAATGAATGGGGATAAGAATGAGTTCAGTCAAGCCAAATACCAGGTTGTTCAGGTTGCTTTGTCAATACTTGATCTTCTAAAACCTTTACAAAACGACCCCAATGTTTTTGTTATCATCAAAACCTTTTACTTGGAGAGCACTAAAAGCAACATTATGTACAGGTCAAAGCATCATTAATAGTTTGATCATGATAATCATTCTCTAAAATACCCCCTCCCAAACTTAAGATCTACCATCATCCTTGATGGGGAGGTAAAATAAAGGAGGAATTCGAGAGTCATACTTGGGGGTCGGGATAACCCCCGATCAATAGTTCACGGAGTTTCTATCAACACTGGAGCTAGTAGCTGAATTATGTGGCATTTCTGGGTTTCCATTTGGAGACTTCATCAATAAGTTTGTCCTTGGATGATGCAGAGCTTCTAGTGCCTGAAATTTGCCGAAGTTGATTGGGTTGTCTCGTATTGTGGCCATTTCATCAGAAGCAAGTTGTACACCAGCTATTTTTATAAGGTGTGATATCAGTTGAGGGAATGCTCGAGGACAAGATGGGTTTTTCGTCATCATAATGACTGAGTTGTAAATAGTCGTGGCTAGGTCAATCCCGTCTCCTCTCACTATCTTGGAAAATAGTTGTAACTAATCATCCGTAAGGAGGTGGTCACTTTGTCTAGGCATGATGCTATGTTGAATGAAGGAGCTCTAGGCTTGATTCTCCAAGGGCAAGAATCGGGTGTGGAAGAAAGCGTCTCTCCCGAAGGGTTTGGACTAAGGTCTGAACCTAGTCGGGATTCCAGCTTCTGCTTGAATTGGAATTGTCAAGTTCGGATTGGGTTGTCTACCGTTAGTTGTGGGTTGAATGGAGGTGGTAGGTTCATAACCCTAACTATCCTTTTTGGG
Source organism: Daphne laureola (assembly GCA_038382905.1). Classification (NCBI taxonomy): domain Eukaryota; kingdom Viridiplantae; phylum Streptophyta; class Magnoliopsida; order Malvales; family Thymelaeaceae; genus Daphne; species Daphne laureola. Next base: position 9,413 of record JBBYHH010612786.1, read on the forward strand.
GAAAAGTTTACACTCATTCCTCTGATAGTCACTTCTACTATCAGCTGTGATGGGTGACAAAGGTCTCCCACATTTGCTTCCCATGCTACGCTTGCATAAAATTCCCGCACCAAAGTGGTCTGGTAGTGCAACCAATGCACAATGTAGAATCCCCAGTTCCTAGATTGGAGTACCCCTTTTGTATAATTCATTTTGGAACTCTGGAGGTCAAATCTGTGTTGTTCACTGAACTCCTCTGATGAAGATTGATAGAGGTACTCTGCTATCATATCCTGGAATCTGGGAGGAAGTGTCCCTGATCATTAGGCTCTCGCGTTACACTCAAATTCATCTAAATTTTAGAAGAAATCAATGAAATTATGGCGGATCCAAATTTCTCCTTTGAAAAAAAAAACAGAGTTTTCCAAACTCATTAACAGTTCAATACATACTCAGGTTACGATATCCACGGATAAGAATTTTACTTGCAGATTATATACAGAATTTTGTTTAAGCAAGATTTCTTAACTAATAATTTTTCAAGAACGTGTTTTTCAAATTTCTAGTAGAAACTAGTGAAGCAACCTAGCCATCTAGTAAATTTGAAGTTCAGTGTCATGGCACATAGGGAAATCATTTGTAATAAGCACTTCAAAGAAATCAGGATTTTCTCTACCCAACCATGCTATTTTTTATACCATTTAATTTGCAAGCAAAAAATCATACTAAAAAATACAGGCAGTTTTATGAGGCAGATCTGAAAACATGGTAGTCATAACATCCAAAGCAAGCAACAGACAAACTTTAACATGCTTCACAAAGAAAGAATCAAAATACTAGAGTCAGACTTACTCCACCTTCCAGATCTAAGAGTTTAAAGTTAGAATAAATTACCTTGGACTTGAGGAGAGTAAATACAACTTCTATTTTAGAAAAATAGACAGTAACAAGTGGTAGAAGTAAAATGTGGCTTAGAGAAGGTAAAAAATAGGCCAAATACCTATTTAGTACCCTCAACTTTAATGAGTTGGACAACTCAAGGCCTAGATTAAAAGTGGAGCATTCCGGGTCTCCTACTACTAATTTCTGGGTAAATAAGGGTCTCGACCTGGTCAACTCAGTGCCAAGTTGACCGCGTCGAGACCCTTATTTGCCCA